>CAUZXS010005709.1:0-157500 GCA_963585895.1 Sepioteuthis lessoniana | reverse complement strand
AAGGCATGCTCCAAGTTCCGGATCCGTATCGAGGCGGTGATTGTGGCTGAAGGCGGCTACATTGAATAGATGTCAGCTCTTCACATAATCAAGTTACCTGAATTGATTTTTTCAATAAAAGTTTTAAAATAAAGCTGTAGTGTTGTTTTCTTTTGGACGACAATTTTATCGTTCCACCCTGTAAACACATTGGTTAGCACATACTTTTATACATGCAGATGTACATCACACAGACGCGTGCCAGCCCAGACTGCATCTCTGCTGAGATTTAAGACCCTCCCCACCCAACAAGTGTCCTGATTTTGACACTAAACCATCAAATGGCGAGGCTCCAGCGGAATGCAGAATACTCCTTCATTGCCATTGTTCCACTCTGACACTGAGTGGGAGCGCCTGAAAGGGTCCTGTCTATATGTCAAATAAAAATGTTTGACTATTTAAAGAGTGCAAACGAATGACTTATTTTTTCGTTAGAACTCTTTCACCATTTAACTGTGTGTAAATAAATGACTGATGTCTAATTGAATTGTTTATGATACATAGCAAATCTTTGGAACCATAGAACTGTGTGTAATCAAATGAGTAATGTTGTAGTGAGTAATGTTGCTTTGAATTATTCGTGTTAAAAAGCAATACTTGAAAGTCTAACTGTTTGCCTAAATTCAATCATTCATATAACATAGCAATACTTGAAACCATTTAACTGTATCCAAATCAATTAATAGTGTTCGATTGAATAACTAGTATTAAATAGCAGTACTTGTAACTATATCGATGTGTGCAAACAAATGATAAATTTTGAATAAAATTATTAGTGTGAGGCAACAATGATTTAAACTATTTAAATGTGTAGAAACAATAGCAATACTACTGTGAAAACAAATTGATTCTATTTCATTCAAAAACTAAATTAACTACAAACTATAAGTGCAAACAAATGACTGATGTTAGATTATGACTGTTATATAACAAATGACTGATGATAGATTATGACTGTTATATAACAAATGACTGATGATAGATTATGACTGTTATATAATAAATTATTGATGTTAGATTATGACTGTTATATAACAAATGACTGATTTGGATTATGACATATAACAAATGACTGATGTTAGATTATGACTGTTATATAACAAATGACTGATGATAGATTATGACTGTTATATAATAAATTATTGATGTTAGATTATGACTGTTATATAACAAATGACTGATTTGGATTATGACTTATATAACAAATGACTGCTGTTAGATTATGACTGTTATATAACAAATGATTGATGTTAGACTATGACTGTTATATAACAAATGACTGATGATAGATTATGACTGTTATATAACAAATGACAGATGTTCGTTAAATTGTTATTGTTACATAACAATACTTGAAACCATTTAGCTATGTGCCAAAAAATGAGCTCAGGCTCATTTAAAAATGTTTTCAACAAAATCATCATATCACGCTGGTAGCACGGATATCCCTGACCCTCTCTCGCCACTCCTCCCTATCATTCATCGTCCTAGGTAGGTCTTCAGGACAACATCCTGTATCCTCACATAGCTGCTGAATGTACGTTCGAGCTGGTCGTCCTGCTTTTGCGCGGCCATGTGTGGGGATCCATAAGAGTACATCTCTTATGAGTTCATCTCTGCTTTTCCAGCAGTGTCCTGCATGTCTGGTTCGTCTAACTTGAATAGTTTTCGTGATAGGGGGCAGGTGACCGTACAGTTGGTGTCTTGTGGGGTGTTGCTGCCAGGACTTGTTCAGGATTGCACGCAGCATTCTTGTGTAATTGCCACCTAGCTTCTTCTCCAGTCGTTTTGTTAGCGTCCATGTAGTGCATCCATATAGCAGTATCGATGTGACCGCTGCCTGGAAGAAACTGCGTTTCATTTTATCGGTTAGCTCTGATTTCCATATAATCGATAGCCTATTGATAGCTGTCCATGCTTTCGTTAACCTCGTTTCGATGTCCTTTTCGGTTGATTCGACGCTGCTTCCTAGGTACGTGAATTTGTCTACTAGTTTAAGTGGGGTTCCTTCTAGAGTGGATATGTCCCCCGTTTGGTTATAGCACATATATTCCGTTTTGTGTGCATTTACATAGAGGCCTATGCTTGCTGCTGCTCGTTCCAAACTATGCAGAAGTGTTTCGGCTTGGTCAGGTGTATTTGCCAGTATCGCTATGTCATCGGCGTTAGTCGGCATCGGTAATTGTTGTTGCGGGGTATCTTCTGCTTCTTTTCTTCGTCAGTTCGAAGCCATTTTCTTTGATTTTGTCAATCGATGTTCTAAGTACGTAGTCTAGACAAATGATAAAGAGGTACGGGGCCAGCGTGTCCCCTTGTAGTACTCCTGCTACAATGTCAAAATATTCTGTGTCTCCATCCGGTGATCGTACTTTTACTTTAGTGTTTCTATAGAGAATCGTTATTGCCACTACGGTTTCTTTAGGTATGCCGTATGCTAGTAGGATTTGTTCCATCTTTCCTCTGTGAATGGAGTCGAAAGCCTTGGTAAAGTCGACAAATATTAATGTCGCTTGTAGGTTCTTTGCCAGTACACCTTCAAGGATTCTGCGGATGGTTAATATTTGTGAGGTCGTGGATCTATTTCTTCGGAAGCCATTTTGGTTTTTTCTAAGTATGTTGTCGATTTTGGGTTCTATTCGGTTTCGTAGTAGGGCATTGTAGATTTTGGCAGCTATGGATGTAAGTGTTATGCCTCGGTAGTTTTTGGCTAATCCGAGGTCCCCCTTTTTAGGGAAGGGGAGTATGCATCCCTTCATCCATCTATCTATCGGATTTTGATTGTATACTGCGTTGCAGTGTCGGAGCAGTATGTCGTCGAATTGTCTGGTCTTCCATACTTCCGGGGGAATTTCGTCCAGCCCTGCAGCTTTCCTATTTTTAATTTTTCTGAGAACCGAGTCGAGTTCTTCTTGTGTGAACGGTCCTAGTTTAATGTCTAATTGTTTGCTAATTATTCTGGTTATTGGTTCATGTGTTATTTTTGGTGGGTTTCCAAGTAAGTTTTCGAAGTGCTGTTTCCACAGTTTTATTCTTTCTTGTTGGTTTGCTGCTTTAAGTTTTGCTTTGGCCGTGTTCTTTCTTCTGCTCACTTCGTTTATTGTTTGCCAGGCTATTCTAGATTGTCTATCTTCCACCGAGTCTCTAATCTTATCTATCTGATTTTGAATGTATTCTGTCTGTTCCTTTATATATATGCCAGCTAATTGATATTGTGCCGTTTTTAGTTTTAAGGCATTTGTGTTTGTTGGGTTTTTTCGATAGTTTTTGGAGGCTGTTTTCACTAGTGCACGTTTTTCTCTCACCGCTAAAGTTTCCCATGGGACTCTATATTTAGTTTTACTTTTTGTTGGAATGTATTTTGCTGCTGCCTCGAGGTGTGCATTGACGAAATTTTCGTATTCGTCGTTTGGTGTACTTTTTTCCGTCTTTTCTTGTAGTGTTTCGAAACTGTTTCTTAATTCTAATACGTATTTATCTCTTATATCTTTGTTGTTTAATAGGGCCCAGTCATAGTGTTTGGTGGTCGCTGTTCGTTTGGCGTTTTTTCGTAGGCTTAACCGTATTTTCGCCGTGACTATTCGGTGATCGGTGAACACACCCTCAAAAGAGGAGTATGCCTCGCAATTCAGTGCACTATTTTTCCATTTCTTGTTTATAAGGACGTAGTCTATCTGAGCTTTAGTATTGTTTGTGTACATGTATGTCCATAGTTTGCCCTCTCTTTTTTGGTAGTTTGTATTGAGGCATGCTAATCTATTTTCTATCATGAAATCTGTTAGATGTTGCCCATTCCTATTTGACGTGTTGTGGAGGCTGTATTTGTTGTTTCCGTTTTTCCCGATTTGGGCATTCATGTCTCCGCCAATGACTAACATGTTGTGTTTCGGGATGCTACGCACTAATGAGGATAACTCTTCGTAGAAGGTGACTAGTTCAATTTCTTCACTAACATTGGTGGGGCTGTAGCATGAGATGATTGTTGCTCTGGGGTTTCCGTTAAATGTAGCTGCCATCATTCTAGGTTGTATTTTCTCAACGCTATTAAGCGTTTTTAATGCTCTATGTCCTATAAGTAATCCTACCCCTCCTACTGCGGCGTTGACAGAGTTTTCCATGCGATACACGTGCGTGAGCGAACAAAAAACAGCACCAGCAGAGGCAGCAGTATTGTCCTGGATATGACACTAAACTGCAATTTGTGCTGAGGCTCCAATTTCACAGCTTTGGGAAGTGTAGTCCCACCTATTAGGTGGCTTTACTTCCAGGTCCACTCTTAATCGAAGTGATATAACCTTTTAGGGTCAGAGAGATCTATTTTAAAATCATTTGATAAGAATATCATATAATTGTGTATAAATTTTTATATATTAGATAGAAATTGTTGATATCATAAAACTGTGTACAAAAATTATTATTATTCAATTGGAATAGTTAATTTTAACCATATAATAATGTATAAATTATTAGTATCAAGGATGTTGTTGACGACCGCAGTCGAGGGTGACCTGAAGGCTCACTTTTCAATAGCTACTACACCGAGGTGTAGGGGAGGGCGCTACGCCTTTCCCAGGATTGCTTCACTTTACCCTTGATACGTACCTTATATTGCTGAGTGTTAAGCAAGGAGTCATCAAGTACCATTTTTGAGTCATTTTTATGACAGGGATTGAACCCCGGTCTCCCGGACTATTGGCGAACACTCTACTCCCTTGACCAATGAATACTAATAATTTAAAAAAGGTCTGTTTGTCCCATAAATGGTACTCTAAAAGATATGACTATTCAGGGTCAGAGTGTACCTGGAAGTAATGGCAACAAAGGGGTGATTCAACACTTCCAGAGTTCCAAAACTGGAGCCTCAATACTGGATATAGTTTAGTGCCATACCTAGGAAACGTCTTATTTTCAGCGACTGTAAGTTTCAATAAGAAACTTCATGTGTTTCTCCACAAAACTGTATATCGTGAGTGTCAATATTTTAAATAGTCATTTTTTAAAAATATATTGTCGAAATCCTCTATTTTCTTTGTAGATAGCCTGCATATATCAACCAACACATGCATAAGTAACTACAGAAAGAAAGAAAGAAAGAAGTGTTCAACTCGTTGTAGTCAAAGGATTAGAGGTGGCTGTGGTGTAATGGGGAGGTGCCCGTGGTGTAATGGTTATCGTCGTAGGAAATGAACCTGGCGACACGAGTTCAAATCCTCGACGAAACTGATTGCATTTCACATAGCACTAATACCCTTGGGAAAGGTATGAATCCAATTATTCTCCCACCAGCTATGGGTAAATAGTAGGGCAGCCTGATTCTTCAGCCTTGGTGAGGCAACTAGTCTAAGAGAAGGAAAACTCTGAATTAAAACCTGTTAAACTCCGCTTAAAAATTGACCTTGTGTCATATCCTGCCCGAGCGGAGCGGTTGGGTAAATATGGTAGTCAAAGGATTAACATACAGATGTCCGAATTAACTGATAGCGAGATTAGTCTCCCCAGGGTGCCCCCCCAATAGTGGTCTCTGTCTGGGTAAATTAGCACAGGCGCATGCGTACTCCACTGAGATAGGTTGCCAACACAGTGATCCGTACAGACACACACACACACACACACATTTCACATGCACATGAGTTAACAAGCTTCACTAAGATATCCGTTAGATTAAGTATGATCAGATATTAGCACAGGTGCGAACACAAACGTAGCAGCTGAAAATTCCCTTCCTCTCACACACGAACGCTCACACACACACACACACACACACACACACAACTAGATTTGTTCTCATACGCACTTTTCAGAAGATATTCATTCGTGCATACACAGACACATGCTAAATTTCAGGTAAACAAAACAATAACAAAAAACAGGTGGGGCCTGATTAATGCCAAGAGTAACGAAATAAACATTGCAACGCTCAGGAAAACATTCATCAAAGTGGCAACTGTCAGGGTTCGCCCATCTGACATTGTTTTGATGTTCACGAGGCGCCGACGTGTGAATTGAAGCCACCATGGTAATCTGCAACTTGTCCAATTTTTTTCGACTCCTGAATTTGACTCTAAACGAAAAATCTCAGCAGGTGTGGACTTATAAAGATCTGAACCCCAGGGTAAAGAGAGTTACTGGCTCCTTCGCCGATTCCACCCAACAATTTATTTCATACGAAAATATACAATCATATCTTTAAAAAATACCAAGAAATATATTGACGCGTTTATTACCCGGCTCATTGGCCAAGTGGGTAGAGTGTTCGCCAATAGTCCGGGAGACCGAGTTTCAATCCCAAGTCGAGTCATACCAAAGACCTTTTAAAAAATTGTATTTGATACATCCTCAGCGATCACCCAGATAAGTCCGGAGCAGATTCATGGAGGCGTGATGGCGAAACGGTTATCGTAGTAGAAGACTGATTCGGTGAGCCAAGTTCATATTCTGAACGAGGCTATTTGCGTTTCACTCCATGCTCGTAGGAAAGGCATGAAAACAGCGATTCTCCCCCTCCCCACCTATGTGTAAACAGTTGGGCAGACAGGGATCTTTAGCTTTGTTACAGCAAGTGATCTAAGAGAATTCGAATTCAAACTACCTGTACACCGATTAAAAAATTTACATTATGCTGTATCTTTCTCACTGTGGAGGAGTTAGATAAATACAGATAAGAAAGGCGTTTTTATTGAAAAGTAAATATTTAGTAGGCAAAATAAATGATCTTTAATAATTAGTCATGCTAAAAGGTATATAAACCTATCACAAAAATTATTAATAGCCAACTGGACATCAAATTAGGACAGTTTACAGTGGAAGAACTTAATGTAGTACTGACAAAAATTAAAAGGATAGGACAGTTTACAGTGGAAGAGCTTAATGTAGTACTGACAAAAATTAAAAGCATAGGACAGTTTACAGTGGAAGAACTTAATGTAGTACTGACAAAAATTAAAAGCATAGGACAGTTTACAGTGGAAGAACTTAATGTAGTACTGACAAAAATTAAAAGGATAGGACAGTTTACAGTGGAAGAACTTAATGTAGTACTGACAAAAATTAAAAGCATAGGACAGTTTACAGTGGAAGAGCTTAATGTAGTACTGACAAAAATTAAAAGCATAGGACAGTTTACAGTGGAAGCACTTAATGTAGTACTGACAAAAATTAAAAGCATAGGACAGTTTACTGTGGAAGAACTTAATGTAGTACTGACAAAAATTAAAAGCATAGGACAGTTTACTGTGGAAGAACTTAATGTAGTACTGACAAAAATTAAAAGCATAGGACAGTTTACTGTGGAAGAACTTAATGTAGTACTGACAAAAATTAAAAGCATAGGACAGTTTACAGTGGAAGAACTTAATGTAGTATTGACAAAAATTAAATGCATAGGACAGTTTACTGTGGAAGAACTTAATGTAGTACTGACAAAAATTAAAAGCATAGGACAGTTTACAGTGGAAGAACTTAATGTAGTACTGACAAAAATTAAAAGCATAGGACAGTTTACTGTGGAAGAACTTAATGTAGTACTGACAAAAATTAAAAGGATAGGACAGTTTACAGTGGAAGAACTTAATGTAGTACTGACAAAAATTAAAAGCATAGGACAGTTTACTGTGGAAGAACTTAATGTAGTACTGACAAAAATTAAAAGCATAGGACAGTTTACAGTGGAAGAACTTAATGTAGTACTGACAAAAATTAAAAGCATAGGACAGTTTACTGTGGAAGAACTTAATGTAGTACTGACAAAAATTAAAAGGATAGGACAGTTTACAGTGGAAGAACTTAATGTAGTACTGACAAAAATTAAAAGCATAGGACAGTTTACTGTGGAAGAACTTAATGTAGTACTGACAAAAATTAAAAGGATAGGACAGTTTACAGTGGAAGAACTTAATGTAGTACTGACAAAAATTAAAAGCATAGGACAGTTTACTGTGGAAGAACTTAATGTAGTACTGACAAAAATTAAAAGCAAAATACTGTAGGCCTTTAACCTCAAGAAGTATGGAAGACAAGCCAATCTGATGATTTACTTCTTCGATTTTACAACGCCGTATATAAACAAAATACTGTAGAGAAATAGACAAAAGGCTGGATCCTCCCCTTCTCTCTAAGAAAGATGACATTGGAATCACAAAGAACTACTGAGGCATAACTCTTATTTTTATTGCTGCTAAGGTTTAAAATGCTTTGTTTCTCAACCGTACCTAAATTGAAATTGTAAAAATTCTATGGAAAAACCTGAAACATTTGTAGAGAAGTTCATATATCTCAGCATTAATATTTAATCGGCTGAAAATGGTATTAACATGCACCTAGCAAATGCATGGGCTGCTATCGATATGTTATGGATTTTTTGGAGACTGATTTATCCGATAAAGTAAAACGAGATTCCTTCCAGTGCTGTGGCTATGTCAATACTACTGAATGGATGCACCACATGGATGCTAACAAAATACATGGAGCAAAAGCTAAATGGGAACTATGCAAGAATGCTACGCGCTATTTTGAACAAATCCTGGAAGTAACACCCCATAAAACAACTGCTGTACGGCAATTTACCTCACATCTCAAAAACAAGTAAGATGAACAAGGCACAGGAGACTCTACTGGAGAAGCAAGGACAATTTATAAGTGACGTTCTTCTGTAGACCCCAACTCATGAATGTGTAAGTGTAGGCTGACCAGCAAGGACTTAAATACATCAGCTCTTTGCAAACACAGGATATAGTTTGGAGGACCTGCCGAGGGTGATGGATAATAGTGACAGTGTGATTTGATGATGTTGATGATGGTGATATCATTAGACCTCAGACTCATCCATCATACTCATAACTACTTTTTCCAAGAAAAATGGAGGACCGCTTTTATTTTTATATGTGGAAAAAATTATTCTTTATAGATGGTTGGTTGGGTTTTATGGCATATCAACCTTTGTAGGTTATTTAACGCCAAATCCATTTTTATGTAAATAGTTCTATTTCAAAAAATTCAGATTAGCATGAGTTCATAGTTTACATGTAAAAAAAAATGTCTATTTCAAATTATTCAGTTTATTCAAATAGTTCTAATTCAGCTAATTCAGTTTAGTATAAGTACAGATTTTTGTTAACACATAGTTAAATGTCAAAAACAGTTCTACATAAAACAATTCAGTTTAGTGTAAGTACAGTTTCATGTCAAAAACAGTTCCATTTCAAACAACTCAGTTTAAGCTTGTAGTTTAAATGTAAGTACAGTTGATTGTCAAAAACAGTTTTATTTCAAGCTATTCAGTTTAGTCAAACAGTTCTAATTTAAACAATTCAGTTTAGCATAAATATACAGTTAGTTCTATTTAACCCATATAGGACCCTATCAGGTGCTACCAGAGTGAACCTAGGAGCAATGGTAATGAAAGGGGTGCTCCGCATTTCCCAAAGCTCCAGCATCACTGGAACCTCACCATCAGATTGTTTAGTGTCATATCAGGACACTCATTGGTGGGGGGTCTTACCCCTCTGCAGAGGTGCTGTCAGTGTATTCTACAACCCCAGCTGACTGGGCAATATTCCAAATGAATTTGATATTATATACACATACTGCAAAAAAACAAACAAAAAAAATCTTTCGTGCAAACGAAAATGTCTGCATCTGACGATAAATTCGAGGGTTAAGCATAGCTTCATTGCCCAAATCATATTACCACAAACCCAAAGCGTCTCAGAAGTATCTTACAATTCCACCACACTTTGTTAGTTTTCGGTCACATCATAGGAATGCTAAATCAAGATGGCTCCTCTTCAGAAAATCCTTGAATTAACTGACTCGATGACTGGACAAATCAAAGAAAAATAGAATTTCTATAAAATTCGTATGCGACGGCAGTAGACAAAATAATTATAAATTGTTGATGCAATGATGTTAATTTGAATTATATGACGAGATGATAACGTCAAATTCATTGGAATGTCGAGACAACGTTTTACATAGTTCAATTTCAAATGATTATTTTTAAGTTTGTAACCTGTACCAATAAACAAAACAATTCTGCATACTATAAGGTAACTGCTGACTCTGGATTCCTTCAATTGATTCATAGTGTCGGTATGAAATTTACGCCGTTATCGACGCAGGCGACCAATTTGATTAAGATGGTTCTGAATTTGAATATATATTTCAGGTAAAAGCAAATATTAAGATTCAGTGTATTAAATAAACAGAAGAAGCAAAAAAATGATTAAATCTAATGATACATTCACTGCACACTGTATACGTAAGTTAACATTGATTGGCATTAAATCCTCAGAAGAGGTACGCATCGGTTACAGCAGAAGAAGAGAAAGGTGGTAAGACTTCTGGATGCGAAATAGAGAGCCTAGACGAAGAAACATCGGGAAGTTGGCCGGCAAACGAACGAAATGCCCTTCCTTTCTGTCTTCATTCCTCACTTCTTTCCAAGAGTAGACTACCATTAATCCCCTGCTTCCGATAATCCCCAGCATTTTAAGCGAACAATGGCGGACGAATGGTTTTCCAGTTTCCCGGATGAAAATTGATCTAACTGCATATTCAGTAATCGGTATCGACAGAATTTTATCTTAACGTCAGCTTATAAAAAATATTCAGATATAGGCATACATATTAAAAAGAAATACAGTACTTTCTTTTTTGTAATCATTCAGTTCTCACACAAGTAGTATCAAGCGGTTGGAGGGGAGGATCTTTCACTGGAAATCAAGTGGCAGTATGTTTCTTCAGTACTCCAGTACTTTCTTCAGTATCCTTACTGATTTTAGTTATGTTATCGCCTATATAGTTTCAGTTCTTCAAATTTCTCATTTTTCTGATCTTTTAGCAAAGGACTTCAGAACTGTTCCAAGCACTTTATTAATTATCGGCACGACAGATCTTCAAGTTGTTTTCGTTGACAAGATCTGGTCTGTATTCTGTGATCCATTTAAATTTCAGAGTCCCATAGGATTTTACTTTCATAATGTTTATAATAACTATTTGAATGATAGTGTTCATAATGGCATGGTCAACCCAAAGTACAGGCAAAACGTGCAGTGGCCCAGAGCACCAAATACTAGGCAGCCCTTGTCATTTGTCTGTATCTGTAGGACTTTCCAAATACAAAGGAATTGATTACACACAATAAAATCAGTCAAAATAAATTTCAAAATGTTTTTCGAGACGGTGTCGAAAGAGAATTGTAATCCATTTTACGATATGCTTAACCATTGAAGCTATTCTGTTTCTTCCTCATCACCCCTTCACGGTTTTTGTGTTGCAATTTAGGATCTCTCTTCTGCCTTCGCCGAATTGTAGCAGCCAAAGTCTTAAGAATTTTTACGATCAAGAGTTGTATGCGTGGCATAATCTGCTAAAGTATAAGCCACTTTTACAATGGATATTCAATTAAATTTTACTTGATTAACGGTAGTATTTAGCCAACCTGTACACTATGGTCAGAATGCGACATGAAGTTAAATTTTAAGCAGAAGACACCTAGCTTGAATCATTGTTAAAAACTTTTTATCGTAATATTTTTTACATAACCTCATAGCAAAACAGGAAACGCAGTTTCTTCCAAGCAGCGGTCGTGTCGATACTGCTATATGGATGCACAACTTGGACTCTAACAAAACGGATGGAGAAAAAGCTAGACGGCAATTACACAAGAATGCTGCGAGCAACATCCCACAAAACACCAACTATACGGCCACCTACCTCTCATCACGAAAACTATCCGAGTTAGACGAACCAGACACGCAGGACACTGTTGGAGAAGCAAGGACGAGCTCATAAGTATGGACCCCCACATATGGCTGAGCAAAAGCAGGACTACCAGCTCAAATATACATACATACAGCAGCTCTGTGAGGATATGGGATGTAGCCCAGAAGACCTGCCAGAGACGAAGAACGATAGGGAGAAGTGGCGAGAGAGGGTCAGGGATATCCATGTTGGCGGTGCGACATGATGATGATGATGATGATATGCATTTCAAAGGGTGCTGATTTTCAGATTACCCACGGTTCCAACACTCTATAGTAGCTGTAATAGTCGTTCTATTCTAGATTATATAATATCAACAAAAGAAGGAAATCTATAAATTGAGAAAAGGGTCTTTAACTACCAGTAGAGTGGCAATTCCTTTTTGTATTTTTTTTTCAAATAGTCTTCTTAATTCCTTATAATGTTGTTAAAAATCTCATTGGTCTTAATATTCATTTTATTCACTCATAAACTGGACATGAACACAGGAAATAATTCCCTCATAAATTAGACTGAATAGCAGGAAATATTCATCAAAAGGAAAATATCCTCCTGGGAAAAAATTACAGTCGTCAATTAAATAGAGTAAAATGGATACTTTGAAAAATTTATATGCATATTCAGGGAAATGACAAACTATGAAATAATGCATCTTATTTATGCATCTTATTTCTAAGTTATGCATTGTCATTCGTTTATTATTCATTTTTACAGAAATCAAGAACAAGGATAATAGATGAATTCATAGATAAAATTTGAGATTCGGAAAAAAAAAGCTTCTTACAATTTAATTGATTGAGTAGCTTGTATGTTTTACCAGTTTTCTGTGAGGCAACCGACTCTGAGTTTCACTTAGAATTGGTACTCTATTATTATTTTTCTCATTATGATTTTTCCACACCAGCTTGACCTGGGAGTTTTTCGCGGGAGTCTGAGCAATAGAAACTCTCCTCAAATATTCAGCCTTTTTATTAAAGTATTCTTGCAGATTTTAGTAATGCTGTGGTCTGGACAGTTTTAGTTTTTGAGGACTGTTCTCAGAACTCCGAATACAACTGGTATCGCTATCATTTTCATGTTCCACAGCTTTTTCAGCTCTCCGGCAAGATCCAAGAATTTGTCCATCTTTCGACTTATTTTATTATTTTCTCTCTGTGGTTAGCTGGAACGGTAAAATTCACTTGATGAAAAGTTTTCTTCTTGTTAATTAAGTCTAGGTTCGGCCTTCTGGTCATAATTGGGTGATCCGTACACGAGTGAGTTCGAGTCTCATTGGGTGCCCCTTTCATATGGCCTTGTGCCACATCTAAGCAAAAAGCTTTGTAAATTTCCATAATTGGGTGATCAGTTTGTAGCTCAAAATTCCCCAGAATTTTCTAAGACATATTCAAGTCAGAGCATATAAGTAAAGTAAAGTAGGCGACCTTAGTCAATGGTGAGCCGAAGGCTCCCTTTTCAACAGCTACTACACCGTATGTAGGGGAGGGCGCTACTCCTTTCCCTGGATTGCTCTGCTTTACCCTTGATATGTACATTATATTGCTGAGTGTTAAGTAAAGAGGTATCAAGTACCATTTTTAAAGTCTTTGGTATGACGCGACCAGTGATTGAACCCAAGTCTCTCGGACCATTGGCGATATACCATGGTCAAAATTTAATCTCTTGCACAATTCACAGTAGAATAACCATCCGAGTGAGTTTCAATAACAATCAAAGATGAATAAAAACTAAAAGATGAAAGAAAATACTATTCGATATAATTCCGGGAGAAAAAGTATTAGTAATAAAAACAGGGATTAAACGTGTATAACGTTAACTGGATTAAGCGGAAAGATTGTCGTAAATGACCTGACGAAGGAGGGGTGAGTTTCTTCTATCTTGGTGACGTGGCCAATGTTTCCACTTGAAATAATAAAATCCTTTGGAAGAAAAGTAACTTTATATTTTTAAAATAATGATTGGAATTTACTTATTTAGAGTAAAGTTGGCGACCGTAGTCGAGGGCGACCAGAAGGCTCCCTTTTCAATAGCTACTTCACCGAGGTGTAGTGGAGGGCGCTACTCCTTTCCCTGGATTGCTCCACTTTACCTTTGATACGTACCTTATATAACTGAGTGTTAAGCAAGGTAGTATCAAGTACCATTCTTAAAGTCTTTGGTATGACGTGACCTGGGATTGAACTCAGATCTACCGGACCATTGGCGAACACTCTACCCACTAAGCCAATGAGCTTATTTATGGGTGATACTGAATACCACACATTTTGCATGTCATCATGAATGAAACTTGGTAATAAATAATACCTAATGATATCCGTTTTGACTGCATCCCGTTCCACCAGAAATAATAAGATGCAGGAATGTTTGGTTGAGAAGAAAAGTAAATTGTTTAAAAAAATCGTAAAAGGTGTACTTATTTATAGGCGATACTGTATGTCCTAGAATCAATATTAAAACCCATTCCTTTTAGTTCTTCTACAACTCTGCTTGGTCTGGTTTCTTTGGTTTTAATTGTATTTCATTCTTCATGGATTATTTTATGGTAAAGCTATCCTTATAGAAGAACAATAGTGCCAATACTTAACCTATAGCTGTGGGGATAAGGGACTTCGGACATTTCCCAAGGGTATTAATCTGAAAGCGAACGTAATAGCGTGAGTGAATTTCGAACTCGATAACTACAATATCAAAGTCCCGCACGTTAGCCACTACGCCATAAGTATTTCCCCTTGTTTGCAACGGTTATCAACGGAGTAGTTCATCATTTTAGAGGACCCCACCCGTCTTTAATGATGTATTTTTCAGATTGTTTAATCGTTTAAAAGCGTTATAAACAAATATAATGGCTTTAATGGGATAATATCAACAAGAAGGTTTTTTAAGTAATAAATTTCGTGTTTATAATTTCTATTTCCGTTGACCCAACGACTTCTTTATCCAGCTGCGACAAATCCATCCTATTCCATATTATTTATAGTGCAGGAGCAATTTGCAGTATTTTTTTAAAGGAAGGCGATGAACCACAGTTCTCGAAATATTTATTTTTACTGGGCTATATCTAGACTCTCTCGTCTGTGGGTGGTCAGTACAGGTAGGAGGTTTTTGTCGGATGAAATTATCGTAGAAAACGCGTGGAACTCATCCCTTGGTTTGAAACTACAATCCCCATCCTCTGACACCATTAACCCATAACTATTAATACAATTCACAGAGGAATAACAACCAGGTTTGGTTTGGTTTCTTTGTTTAATGGCATGTCAACCTTTGTAGGTTATTTAATGCCAAAGCCATTCTCGTAGAATAACAGTAGTTGTACTATTTAACCCATAGCTGGGAGGATAAGGGGGTTCATACCTTTCCCAAGGGTATTTGCCAGAAAGTGAACGTAATAGCGCGACTGGAGTACGAACTCGCGTACTACGATTCCGCAGCCCATCGTTTTAACCGTTACACCACGAGGACACCCCCCTAACAATCCGTCATCTCTTAAACTCCTAAATTAAACGGTAAAAAAAGTATCTGTAGTTTTATATAACTGATATTCCACTGGATACTTCATGAAGATCAACCAATTTCAATAGAACCAACATGATCGCCGAAATAATTTTTTGGAGAGATTCAATTTTAAGTTTAAGGTGTGAAATTTCCTCTAAGAAGCACTAGACACAAAGTTTAAACAAATTATGAGATTCCTTTTCATAGATTATCTTCGTATCAAATAATTCCACGTCACTCGCCTCACCATTGGAAATATAGAATTGTAAGGAAAGTCAGCAAACTCTTTCTTTTAAATGGAAGTTTAAACTAAGTTATTTAATAATCTAAACCTTATTTAAAAATCTTGGCAACTATTTTCTAAGTTAACGCTAAAAATTGTATCAACAAATTTAATTTTAATGATTTTCGACAATTTAAAAAAATCTTACTAATCATGTTTTCTTTAATACAAAAATTGTAAAACTCAGATCTACTGTATTTAGCAGTATATGAGTTGCATAGTTCTTAAAAGTATTTCAGGGACTACCACTCATTGCCAACCCTCTGAACTCCATAGCGTCGATTTCAAATTTCAGTAGATAACCGTCAAGTACTAATATCAGCATATGGAATCCTGTAAGATATATGCGTAGAATTATTTGAATCTAGAATTGGACCATAGCCAGATACGGATATGTGAAATGTACACAGAATGTTCATAACATATATACATAGAATATAGGAGTCCCGAAACACGAAAAACACGTAACGACTTCTTAGTTCAGGTACGAAACCTTTTATCACCTTTGAGTTAAAGGTTTCGATATAAGGAAGAGAGATGCACAATCTTTTTATGATGACTTTTCCATCTGCCCCCCCCCAACATGTGTGGCACCCGCCACAAGGCCACTGGCCTGGCTTCTACGAGCAAGCGAAAGCCAACCGTCTTCTCCCGAGGCAGAACTCAACTAACTTTTTCAAAATCCCCAAAATCCTCCGCGCGCTTCCGGTGCGTAACGTCACCCGTACTCTCTAGCCCCGTTTCCCATCTGGGCTATTGTGACATCTCTGAGTGACATGTCCACCCACGCGTGTGAACACCTACGTTAATGTTGCACCAAAGTAACCCATGCACTAAGCCGAAAGGTTCTCAGCCTAACTAAACCCAAAGGCCATTATATTACAGAATTGGCAGCTAATATGCCGGTAAATACGGTATTTGAACCCATAGAAATAAATTTAAATTATGATGTAACACTGTTTCCTTAAATTCAAAATCAATTTAAAATATATATAGAGATATATAGATATATCGTAAATTGCGGCGTAGAGTCGAACTGACATATAAATTGACCTCAAGATTTTTAGCTCGAAATTCTGGGTTAGACCTATGCCTGTTGTATTGGTCGATACGTTTCATTTTGTGTTTATTGTCAGTGCATCAGTTGTTAAAAACAGGTGTGACACAGCGTTAATATAATTTTTAATTTGTATTACAGTTTTATTATATCATATTGATTTCTATGGTAAATTTTTGAATAAGTTTACCAAATACGAGTTTAAGTTTGAAATGTTTGTGGAAGTCTGCTGGAGTCATAGTAAGTGGTGTATATCGATTTTTTGGAGTACTGTTCCATTGGTTAACAACAATGTTGTCAAGATCTGGATATTAGCCTTGCCGAATGAGTCGACCCCTAGTTTTGTTGAGATTTTCTCGGGTTTAAAAGGGCGACTTGTACACCGCAATATAAGATATATATATATAATTTTTTCCGTCGGTCTAATGAAAGAAAAAAGTAAATAGTTTAAAATGAATAGGTCCACAAGAGAATTTGCTCAATCACTCAGAGAGGCATATTAGTAGTCAGCAGTCAACTGACTACAAATCTTCTTCCCTGAGTGATTGAGCAAACTCTCTTATGGACATATTCATTTTAAAGTATATATATATATATATATATATATATATATATATATATATATATATATATATGAGAGAGAGAGAGAGAGAGAGAGAGAGAGAGAGAATACCGCTCATAAATAAGAACACCACTACCAATGTTTCATAAAATCCTATTTTTTTCCAAATCCAAAGACCGGGTTTTATTATTGATCATAGACATTATCCAGTCAAAATTGTTATTACTGAGTCATGAATCTATTCAGCATTGAAAATCTATTATCAAAAATGAAATGCATAAATATTTATAAGTGGTGTACTTATTTTTGAACGGCTACACATTCATGTTTTTGGGTTACAGAGTTTCAATACCGTAGAGTTTAGAAATAAAGAATACTTCATTGTAAAATGTTTCGCGATAAATGATTAAATTCTGTTATTTTTCCTGAAGAAAAAATGAAAATCATATATATATATATATATATATATATATATATATATATAATTTTCATTTTTTCTATAAAGTAGAATTGGTGAATCTCGTTCGAGTCTCAGCTGGGTCTGTTGACGTTTACTTAATCAAGTTAGTTAATGCCTTAAAGCTATGAGTCCAATTTTTCCCTCCCGTATATACCCGAAATACCCGGGCAGATTTGTCTCTCCAACCTTTGTAGTTGGTAGCCAATATGGAAGACAGAGAAATCTAAATTCAAACCTGCTCGAAGCTAATGGGAAACCACACTACTACTCATCTCAACAACATATACTGTAATACACTGTTTACTGACAAAGGAAGTTCTGAAGAATCAATATATCCAATAGAAAATACATGACATATTCCATTATATATATATATATATATATATATATATGTGTGTGTGTGTGTGTGTGTGTGTGTGTGTATCTGTTTGTCTGTGTGTCTTTGTCTCTCTCTCTCTCTCTCTCTCTCTCTCTATATATATATATATATATATATATATATATATATATATATGCATGTGTGTGTAAATATATATTCATATATATGTGAGTGAGTGTGCGTGAATGAGTGTATAGTTTGACCATGTTAATCTTGATACAAGACTATATTCATGAAGCATGCAAGCATGAAGTCATTGCTAACAGTTTTCAAAATCATCATAATAACCATGTTTGACTGTGAGAAGACAACGTGGAAGGACAAGATTGATGATATCACTTTTCAGCCCAGACCAAACACGACGAGGCTTAAGGCTTTTTTGAGAGATTGTTGGCGGAAAGGAAGCGATGAAGAAATCTTGTATTCCACACCAGCTCTAAAGTTGAAACTAAGATCACGTTCCAAGATTTAGGCTTGAACTTTGAAGAAAAGAACCCAGAAAATAAAACTATTTTTTTTAGGAGGTACCAGTGGTGTGATGGTTATCGTCGTAGGAAATGGTCACGGCGACACGAGTTCAAATCCTGGACGATACTGATTACATTTCACTAATACTCTTGGGAAAGCTATGAATCCAATTATTCTCCCTCCAGCTATGGGTAAATAGTAGGGCAGACTGAGTTCTTCAGCCTTGGTGAGGCAACTAGTCTAGGAAAAGGACAACTCTAAATTTAAACCTGTTAAACTCGGCTTAAAAATTGACCTTGTATCATATCCTGCCCGAGCGGAGGGGTTGGTAAATTTGATAAAACTATCTAATAATAAGCATGCTATCACTCGATTGTACGTCTCTCTTGGACTTCGTATGAGAAATTTTAATTAGGTTTCTGTGTCCTTCTGTTCCTTATCATCCATAAGACTATGGCCACTAGTGTTTTGTTTCGCCGGTATGGGTAACACAACACGAGTGTTCAACATACATATGTTTACTTGTCCACACGCATACATGTACATGTACATATACACAACTATTGTTTTTGCATAAATGGAACGGGAGGGATTTTTGACATTAGGTCTCGTCTATATTCCTTTTTCTGCCTTGACAAGATCTTTCTTTTGGTTTTGAGATCAAAAATATTCTAACGACTCAAATCACTGGAATTACGAGATGATCACTTAATACCGAGAATGCAGAACTTGATATTATCTCAATGTTTTTATACATAAATACTTACATCAAAATAATCCTATAAGTTTTTTCTCTATATAACAAAATATATAGTATTATCCAAGAACAAAATTTGTTTTACATAGTTTTATCCCAAACACAAAATCAAAGTCTGAAAGGAATAATAGTCACTTTCTCTACTCTTACATCAGCAATTAAGAAATAACACATTCTATCCGGGAACAAAATTTGTCTTACAAAGATGGCGACAATATAGCAATATGACATCTTAACAGTGATAAGGCAGCATTCTTTTGTTGACTGTAAATTCATTATTATTATCGAAGCCATGAACGCACTTAAAGTCTGGGTCAGTCAACATCAAAATGAAGCCATACAAATTACTCCAAGAAAGTATATAAAATTTAAAAGGCATCAGTGGAAAGATCTAAAAGGTGTCTGAAATCAGAGCCAGTAGTGAACACTTAGAAATGGTCGTCGAAAAAAGAAAGGAAGTAAAAAAAAACTTTCACTCGCGACTATATCCATATAAACGTATGTAGACATGCATTCAAAGAGGTACAAATACACATATTCACATGAAGAGATATACTCAAATTTTTACGCCAAGTCCAGAAATATGAGCACCCAGTGAGAATCTAACTCACTAATAATAATCTGCTCGACTAGCTCGCTAACCATTACACCAATGGATATCTCCCTCCAAATTCATCCAATTCTGATGTTGTTCAATATCATTGTTATACGAACCGGCATTAGTGTCACCGAACAAAGTAAAACGCGAAGTATGGACTCGAACTCCAGGTTTTGTCACTCCACCGCAGCAAGTTACCTTGTCACGCTGCAGAGAGGGGGTTTGAATTCTGAGTTCTTCTCCGTCTTGACGAGCTGCTCTTGCCAAGGCTTGAAGAGCCAGATAACCGTACTATTTACCCATAGCTCCCGGTCGAAAGAAGATGTGGATTCGTGAATTTCTCACGGGCAGTAGCAGATAAACAGCCTCGTCCGAAATTTGAATTCAGCTCACCTCGTTCATTTTCCTCTGCGATAACCTCGTATACCGTTTAAGTAAATTATAATAGGAGTCATTCCAGTCAGCTGGAGCTGTAGAATACACCGACGGCATCTCTACTGAGGGGTAAGACCCCTAACAACGAGTGTCTTGGATATGACACTAAACCTGATGAGGAGGCTCCAGTTTAGGAGATTTGGGAAATGTGTAGTACTCATTTATTGCTATTACTCCCATCTCCACTCAAAGTAGTACTATCCATTACATTCCAATCTATGGGTCAAATAGAACAATTTAATCATTTACTATATTTGGAACTATTTAACTGTATACAAACAAATAATCAGTATTAAACTGAATTATCAGTGTTTGCAATGCACGAAACTATTTTACTGTGTACAAACAAATGAGCTCTGGCTTATTTAAAAATGCTAGACGGCAATTACACAAGAATTTTGCGAGCAATATTGAACAAGTCCTGGCGGCAACACCCCACAAGGCACCAACTATACGGCCACCTACCTCCCATCACGAAAACTATCCAAGTTAGACGAACCAGACACGCAGGACACTGCTGGAGAAGCAAGGACGAGCTCATAAGTGACGTACTCCTATGGACCCCCGCATATGGCCAAGCAAAAGCAGGGCGACCAGCTCGAACATACATACAGCAGCTATGTGACGATACGGGATGTTGCCCTGAAGACCTGCCAGAGGCGATGAATGATAGGGAGAAGTGGCGAGAGAGGGTCAGGGATATCCGTGCTAGCGGCTCGATATGATGATGATGATGATGATGATGTATAAACAGGACTTGGCATTAAATAACCTTCAAGTCTTGTTATGTCTATAAATAAACGAAACCTTGAACCTTGAGACAGAAATAATCTATCTGGAGAAAAGACGATGAACACATTTTTTGTTCGTTGGTTGGGTAAAACCTGAACTCTTGCTTGCTTCTCGCCTTGTCAGCTAATTTCTGTGTCCATCAACTTGATTTCATCATGGAAGCTGTTGTTTCATTATGCCGTGGCAGGGTGTAAAAAAGAGAGAAATAAAGTGAGCGAGAGAGAGAGAGGGAGACTGATAGAGAGACAGAGAAAGAGAGTTTAACTACCAATTGGTAAAATGGCAAATTGCTAATTCCATTTTCTTGTTCTACTTTGACTTTTCTCACAAGACATTGCTGTTAATTGATGACGAGAGCCTCCTGCCGGAAACGTGACTAAAAATCCATGGCGCGTAATTATGGGATAAAATGGCTCCGGCGTCAGAATATTGAGGGTCAATAAAGGTTAGTTAAGTGTTAATTGAATATTTAATGGATTAATTAAAAACCCTCTAGTTTAAAATAAAAACAAAGGATGTCAGAAGTAATGAGGGCGCATAACTACACATACCAACCAGCTTTAATTCTTAAATATATATATCATACTCTAAGGAAAACGCGAGCGACCGATACAAAACAACTATTCGCAAGATAATCTTTGAGACCATAGTTTGCGTTGTGAGTTCGATCCACAGTTGATGTCCCTCGACTGTGTCCATGTTAAACTAGTATCTAGTTGTCTCCGTTAATCAAACGAGACTAAGGATTTGTGCCTGGATATGGAAGGTAGAATGAAAACCTAGTTGTTGTCCATGGAGCAAGTTTCCCAACTCCAAGCCAATGACGTTGAGTAAGAAAAAGGCAAGGTTGCAACGATTGTAGCACTAATGTCACCAAAAGAATTGCCTGATAGAGATTGATGACAAGGACTGCACTTTCTGCTTTTGAATTCATTGTCCTTATCATATTTACCAACCCCTCCGCTCGGGCAGGATATGATACAAGGTCAATTTTTAAGCCGAGTTTAACAGGTTTTAATTGTATTTTCCTTCTCCTAGACTAGTTGCCTCACCAAGGCTGAAGAAATCAGTCTGCCCTACTATTTACCCATAGCTGGAGGGAGAATAATTAGATTCATACCTTTCCCAATGGTATTAGTGCTATGTGAAATGCAATCAGTCTCGTTCAGGATTTGAACTCGTGTCGCCGTGTCCATTTTATACGACGATAACCATTACACCACGGGCACCTCCACTAATACATTGTCCTTATATCTAGAAGGCGTACTCACTAAGGCTAGAGAACCCAGTTAAACATTTTTTTTCTGAAAGAAAATAGATTCACCAACTGAATGAAATTTATACTTACTCTAAACATGAGATTGAGCAAAAATAAATCAACGAACGTTTTAAGCTTTGACAAGTTATTTTCATACATACATATATATATATATATATATAACACAATTTACCGAAATTCAGATTTTTTTTTACGTTTTCAAACGAATAGCATTGTTAAACAATTGTAATAAACAGCTGAATAAATTTGAAAGGTTCTCTTAAGAGTACTTATTGACCTTAAAGAGTGTATACTTGGCGAAACGGTTATCATCTTTGCAATTGACCACAATGAGTAATTTTCAAATCCTCACGAGGCTGTTTGCATTTCACTTCGCATTTATGACTTTGGGAAAGGCACGAATCCGTCTCTTCTCCTCCCAGCAATAGGTGGGCAGATTGGGTTCTACAGCCTTCATACAACAATTGGTGTAGGAGTGGGAAAATGTTGAATTCAAATAGACTTTACTCTGCTTCACAATTAACTTTATATTGCATCCTTTCCGTGGAGGAGAAATTGGGTAAATACATTTCTACAGGCGTAATTTGCATAATATTAGATTGAAAGAAAGAAAAACATCTTTATTTACTATAAATCAAATCCAAAATTTAAGCACTTTAAAGGGAGCGTGACCTTCCCTTGTAATTTTCTTTTCTGTCAAAATCCCCAAGAAAACAAAAAGAAACAAGAAGTTAACAGGATAACACCAAATCAATCCGAATTATATATATATATATATATATATATGACTGATTATCTCAGGCGAGAAATGACAATCACCAAGCGCCGTTGATTCTGTGTATATGCTACACTAAGTTAGATATATATGCATTATCCCTGTTGTTGAGTATTCGTTATTTATAAATATAGTAATCTATACTATTAATATGTGTGTGTGTGTGTGTGTAAATATTTTAAAAATCCTTCTAAACGAAGCGAGGTACTTCTACTTCCGCCTAATGATTCAGATCAAGTATCTGTCTGCACAGATTCATCTTTGAAATTAAAAAGACGGTATTTGAACATTCAGTTTCTTTCTTAATGTATACTTAGACATTTGCATTAATTTTACCGAGTCATGGCAAAGTTTTCAATATGAGAGCGTAAGTTTGATTAGAGATCTCTAGCAAGAAAAAAAAAAAGACGAAAGAGAAAAATACTTTAAAAATAAGTAGTAAGCCCAGCTCCAATACATCAAAGAACAATTTTAAATTACCCAAACATACATATATAAATATATAACTTAAATTATTTCGAGTAGACTTGTTGGCTTTTCTACTTGTAATGCTGGATGCATAAACAATACAACCAATATGTAGACATGAACATTGTATGTGAGTACCACAAAGAAGCAAGTGGGGTTTTCATACACACACACACACACACACACACACACACGCGCGTGAGCGCATATAGTAGGGTCTATGAATAAGTATACAATTTTGATAAAAAGTTAATTTTTTTCTAAACCAAAAATTCTAAACCAGGATTTTTTTCATTTCTGGTAGACCATTATACAATCAAAACAGACATCATTAGAAAATTATCGATTTCCATATTTTATAACTGATTTTATAACGTTCGACTAAAAATGATAAAAACCTAGTAT
The DNA here is from genome assembly GCA_963585895.1 of Sepioteuthis lessoniana. NCBI lineage: Eukaryota > Metazoa > Mollusca > Cephalopoda > Myopsida > Loliginidae > Sepioteuthis > Sepioteuthis lessoniana. Next base: position 133,491 of record CAUZXS010005709.1, on the reverse strand, counting down.
CTTTAGAAGAAAATTAATTTTTTAAAAATTAGTTTAAGTCAATCTATTTATTGGTGATACTATATAGATATACTATACTATATAGATATACTATACACACACACACACACACACACACACACATATATATATATATATATATATATATATATATACATGTGTGTATGTGTATGTGTGAAAGAGAGCGAGAGAGAAATCAGCATGCCTACAGTGATGTGTTTTTATATATATATATATATATATATATATATATATATATATATATTAGTAATATCCAGTCAGCGACCGAAGACAGTGGGTGTGGATTATTCTTGTATAGAATATATGAGGAATATCATATAAATCTATGTGAGTGCTCGATGTATTAGTCATCTGACGAGACGGAGAGTATAATAATATCCTCCGGCGAAATAAATTTATAATGACAACTTAACCAGGTTTGAGTTTCCTTCTAATTGCACTATATATATATATATATGCGCGCGCGTGTGTGTGTGTGGTGCATTCAATAAGTTTACAAACATTTGTGTACGGGCATTTAAAATTGTCGTAGTCTCTTGAAAATTCAGTACGTTATTGCTATATATATTATGAGGTGACTGACCAATTTTTATGATATCACATTCAAAGGAACAGCTACAGTAGCAATTGGAATACATCCTACTAAAGTCTGATTCTCACAGCTGGTGAATTTCAAAAATGCTATCTGACACTTTAGAAGAAGGGTACGCAATAAAATTATGTTTTAAACTTGGAAAAATGCCACTGAAACGTATGGAATGCTTCAGACTGCTTTTGGAGCATCTTGCATGACTGGAGCATCAGTTTTTGAGTGGCATAAGAGATTCAAGGCAGGTAGGGAGTCTGTGAGGGATGATGAGAGGTGTGGGAGGAGTAAGGAAGTCAATACACCAGAGTTGATTGGCCAAAGGCTTAATGTTAGGGTTAGGGTCACTATGTTGAGTTTTTAGGGGAATCCAGGAAGAGATTCCTAGGGAAGAGGCCAGCAATCTTCAAATCGGGTCAGTGGCATTTTCACCAGGACAATGCACCAGTCCACAACATTCCTTGTGACAGACTATTTGACCAAGATGGGCATCAAGACAGTTCCTCACCCTCCCATAGTTCAGACCTTGCTCCCTGTGACTTTTGGTCATTCCCTAAGCTCAGAGGCTGTCGTTATGAGACAGTTGAGGAGATGAAAGAGGCTGTGACGAAGGTCATTGACACGCTGATACAAGAGGACTTCCATGGGGCCTTCCAGAAGTTGTTGGAACGGTACAACACGTGCATTGCAGCCTGAGGAGATTACTTCGAAGGGGACTAGAGTTTCATATGTGTACTATAAAATAAAAGTGCCTATACGAAAAAAAAGTCTGGAAACTTATTTAAAGATCCTCGTATATATATATATATATATATATGTATATATATATATATATATATATATATATATATATAACTGAATTATCGTCTACGCAGGATAAGAGGCCTATTTTCTGATCACATCAGGTTATTTTTCAGTCTTTGTTGCCTATTAAAATTTACCCCAGACGATAATAAACGATTATTGTTTCATATCAAAATAAATCCCAACAACTGGAAATAAATCTATTAATAATATTTCTTATGATCTTGTGAAGTTGATACCATTCTGTGAAAATTTTCATGCAGTTATGTAAATTCTTTTCTTTTATTTATTTTGAATGATTGTCCCCAAAGATATTTACCTATCCATTATTGTTGAGTTAGGGCTAACAGTCTAGACAAGATTTTTAAGACTGTTAGTCCTGAATAAGCAATAATGCAATGAAATTATTTTACTTTTCCAGCTTGAACCCACCACATTAATAAACACCTTCCCCCACGTTAAAATCACCTTGTGTCAAATCGGGACTGGTGAAAGGCCGGAAAAATCCATACTTCTCCTACTTGTAAACATAATTAGGGAAGTTTAATTAAATGAAAAAGATTACGAGGAATAAGAGGAATTTTTTTGAAAAACCAAAAATTTTTTAAAAAATTTTTTCAATAAATGTAAACCCAACATTGTTTGAAATGAGTTTATAATGAAAAAATTATTTTAATCACGCAAAAATAACTGGTTTGAAGCTATTCAAAATGGCGGTAAATCAAACAGAGTGTTCCAAGCTTGAACAGAAGTCTGTCGTCAATTCTTTGATGGCTGAGAAGTGCAAACCATGTGAAATTTATCGAAAAATGTGATGTGCAGGGAGAAGCATGTTTTAGTTAAAAAAAAAAAAAAAAAAAAAAAAAAGAAAAGGTGTTTAACATTGGTTTTTCACTATGGGCCTGAGTCGAAAAAACATTACATGGAGTGGAAAGGATCATACTGTCAGTCTTCTGCAACATGAAAAGCCCTATCACTATATATTTCTTTAAAAAGGGTGCAACTGTAAACAGTGTTTCCTATTGCTAAGACCTTCGGCAAAATTCACCTTATTTATTGAATTACCATCGTATTTTGTTAGGACGAATAATTTGTTAATTTCTTTCTTTTTAAGTTTGGACATTTAAATTCTCAACGTACTGATAGTATTGCAGTAAAGTGCCTTCCAGCTTATTTATTTACTTCATGTATATATATATATATATATATATATACCGAATGCTAATAACCTTGAGAAAAATATCAATTCAACTATTCTCCTCTCAGCTATGGGTAAATAGTTGGGCAGACTAGACTCTTTAACCTTGGTATAGCAACTAGTCTAGGAGAAAAAAACTGATTTAAAACCTCTTAAACTCTGCTAAAAAATTGACTTAGCTTTGCATCCTGCACGTGCGGATGGGTTGTATATATATATATATATATATATATATATATAAACCCGGCAAGTGATTTGAAGATGAAAATATACAACGAATCACTGTCAAGGGGGAAAATATATTGGAAAAAAAAGAAAAGGCCAACCTTGTCATACCAATTGAAAAAAAATCAAAAGAAACGCATATGGTTGGACAAAAGAAAAAAACTCCGTTCGGGTTGCTAAGCTACAATGCAAAAAGTGCTCAATACTAAGTAGAGCAAAATAGTAACGATAATTACTTGGTGAGTCCTGACTCACTAAGTAATGATCGTTACTCTCTCTTTCTTCCTCTCTCTCTCTCTCTCTCTCTCTATATATATATATATATATATATATACCGAACTTTCAACATGACTTTCTTCAAAAATGAGCAGAGGTTTGTAAACAATAAGAACTTCACGCACCCCCCAAACTGCCATGTGAGATCAACCTGCGCCACACTGCTTAATAATATTGTTGTTTGAACGGCGACCGTTACACGTCATCAAATGCTTCAATGGTCCACACAAATTTTGTTTATGGCTGGAGACAATAAAAATTAACCTCGTCTAAATTCCTCAAAAAACTACCCATGTTGAAAATGATTGGAGACAAAGACTAAAACACTCGAAACTCCGAATGTCTTGGACCATTTATTTATTCACTCGAGCCGGAATCGCATAAGAAAAGCTTTTTAAAGTCTTATAAACTTCTTTGCTTCTTTAACCGCACACACACACACACACACACACACATATATATATATATATATATATATATATATATATTGTTATCCACAGACTGTTTCGTTATATCACAACTCTTCAGTAAGGCTAGATACGCGAGATGCTTCAAGCTTGTATCGATGTATTGCGTCAGTTGGATATCTAACCCCAGAACAATCTTCATTCTCTGCGTTAGTGTAGGGATTTTTTACGTATACTTTTTAACATACACGTTATCGACTACACTAATACCAAAAAGAAATTTTGATGAAATTAAACTTCCTACAAGTTTGGGGATGTGTTTTCGAAAAAATCTTAAAGTCTGTTTTCATGTATCGTTTTATAAATAAAATAAATCATGAAAGTAGAAAGTAAAGTTTAACATTTGAATTTTTACATCGTGTGGGATGCTTGAAGATGTTTTTATAGCCTGTTCCCTTGAAATATTTTGCAATATTTACAATCCAAGATTCTTTTTCCTTGTTTTTCTTCCTTTAAATGACCGCTTCATATAGACAATTAGCTTAGTGGATGTCCGGTGAGTCTTCATGCCGAAAATAATGTCATTTAACCCAGTCAGTTTAAAGTTTATCATCCATGAATACACAAACCGAACTGTCATTTCTTTTAGCGTAGATGATGTATCAGCCATGCAATCTAATCTCTCTACAAAGTAAAAAGGGTCATGGTAAAACGAGGCTTTTTTAAAACTAAATCAAAGCATCTCACTCTTTTTTACTTTCTTCTTTTTCTTTAATTACAATGACTTTCGATAACTTTCTTTCGTTCTTCCATCTTTGATATCTCTTTGCTCCAGGCTTATTCTCTTTCCTTTCTTTCTTTCTTTCTTTCGCTGTTTATTGTGTTTATACATTTGTAAATAATATATATATATATATATATATATATATATATATATATATATGTGTGTGTGTGTGTGTGTGTGTGTGTGTGTGTGTGTGTGTGTGTGTGTGTGTGTGTGTGTGTTGAAAAGCTAGATTTGTAGTGAATCTGACAGTATGATAGAAATATGTAGAAAGTTTGATAAATCAAACACTTAACTCAGATTTAGAATCAAGTGTTTGATTTATCCAACTTTCAAAATATTTCTATCATATATATATATATATATATATATATATATATATATATATATATATATATGTGTGTGTGTGTGTGTGTGTGTGTGTGTGTGTGTGTGTGTGTGTGTGTGCTAGCATATTCTAGTAAAAACATGATGGGATTATTTAATATTGTTAGTATAAAAATAGCATATATATATATATATATATATATATATACTGTTTCATTACTTGTATTCATAGATGCATATGAATAGGTACGGGTTCGCATAGGATCTTGTGTATGAACATTAAATTATTTCTTTCAAATTCCATATTATAAAATAGTCGGGATTTATTCAGTATCTGAACATTATACAAGCACAACAATTCAGGTCTCATGGGGAAATCTTGTAAGCAATCCGAGCCTGAAAGCTTTCGATGTCAAACTAGGTATTTTTGTTTTCATTGGTGAAATGTCCGAAGCCGTAGGGATTCGTACGTAATGAGATATCAATGAAATATTCGCGACCCTAGGCAATCCACCCTCGTTATCACTTTCATCCTCGTTTTCTTCACTTTTCCAATATTTTGCAGCCTTTGGTCACTATCATTACCAGTCTTTTAAATCAGCTCGTTTAATGGTGACATGTTCAGCTGTTATTTGTCGGACTCTGTTTTTTTTTGGGGGGGGGGGCTTTTGTTTTTGCTTTTTTAAAATCATACTATCTTTGCTACTCCCATCATGGGAAATGTCATGTCCCCAAGATGATCGCAACTTTTAGAAGTTTACATGAATAAACCACAAATTGATAAATCATGAACATGTATTTTTATACACAGGAATAATATAAACAGACACCTTTTATAAAAGTTGTTTGGAGTCTATTTATTATATATACAGTATGTCTAGCTAGCAGTGAGTTTCTTTTATCTAAGCCAGTGTAACAATTTGATTGATGAGGATAGCTAATTCTACTTGATTAGACTAGACTAGACTAGAAAGTGTGACTTTGGTAGTTTTGTGGTTAGTTAAAGAAATTTTTTCTTGGACAACTGAAAATTGTATAAATATTGTTTAAGAGAGGAGATTTCAGAATAGGGATACGGACAACTTTGGGACCCATCAATAAATTCGGTCAGTCTATTCATATAATTTCAGAATTCTGCAATATTCACACTTAAAAGATTTTCATCTAAGAGTAGTGTTTGGTTGGCATCGGTTTTAAATACCATTCTTATATTATTTTGGTTTATAGCTCGATTTAAATTCTCAAGACTGTGAGATATTCTTTTTAAGATTTTATAAACTTTAGTCAGATATGTAATCTTTTTTATATCTTTAAGGAAAGAGCTTGTAAGATTATTTTGATGTAGAGACTTATGTTTTAAAATATTGAGATGACATTAAGTTCTAGCTTGTCAGTATCAAGCGATCATTTCGTTGATTTAAGTCTTAAGAATATCTTTGATCTCAATACCAAAGGAAATACCTCATCATGGTAGCAAAAGAAATATCATCATCATCATCATCATCATCATCATCATCATCATCATCATGTGCTTACAGTTCGGATTCCTTTACCTTCATATCTCTCTCTGTCTCTGTCTCTGTCTCTGTCTCTCTCTCTCTATCAGCTATCGCTCTAAGTAGGTCCTCTAGATGCACCCAGTTTCCGCACAAAGATTTTGCTGGTTGGCTAACCCTGGTGTGTCTATGTATCGGAATACATCGCTTATAAATTTCTCCTTGCTTCTTTGGTTGCGCCGACCATGTCTTGCTAATCTTTCTTGGATAGTTTGTGAGATGAAAGGTAAGAGGCCGTAAAGTTGCTTTTGGAAGCAGTACCCCCTACTGCTTCCAAAATTTGTTCAAAACAACATGCGGCATTCTCGTATGTTTCTCATCAAGCCTTTTCTCCAAGCGTTTCTTTAGGATCTCGGTGATGCAACCATACAGTAGTACTAACATGGCTACAATTTATACTATCTCTAATCGTTCTATTTATGCGAAAATAATATTTGTGTATGTGTACGTGTGCACGTATGTGTGTGTACATATAAAATCTAGTATTGCGTTACCCACACCGGCGAAGCAAAACACGGGTGATGATAGTTTTGTGGATAATAATGTTGTATACTCATATACAGATTCAACTATACATGCAGAATACATATTGACGCAACGAATAAAAGACGAGCGACACAGTTCTTAGAAAAATATACCTCTCGCTTTATTGTAAGGTTTGCGTGTGAGAGAGGGAGTTGAAGACTGAACAAATACTGCAACATATTGACCTCACCAGCCCCTCCGGACATAGCCGTGTGTTGTTCTCGTTCTCCTGAACTGCAGATCACCCGGGGGCCTGGGGGCCCAGCCTCTCTGGGACATGTTCTCATTCCAGCATCTTCTCACCAACTGGTCTGGTCTCCAAACTCATCGGGGGTCCCGAGGGCCCCTTCTGCAGGGTGGTGACTTTCTCTACCACGTCCCTCTCCATCTCACCTACTCCAACTCACTGACTTCCTGTCTTTACCGAGTTATATAATAGTTCAATCGCCCACTCAATCTTTGGAATGGCATGTTTGCTCGTCGTCAAGCGGAAATAACTGTCATGCAGTTCACAGGTCACTCTCTTCCGGTGCATCAGTCTATGAGTGTACCATGGGATTTTTACCTTGTCCCATATTTCAGCCAGCCCGCCTACGCGATTTCTTCTCATAACTGCCATCGGAATGTGTCACTTCCTTCTGGTGCATCACTTTGGAATGGCATGTTTGGCCAGATCGAAGGTCAATATACAACAATAAGAAAAAGAAAAACACAGAAACCTAATTATGATTTTTCAAACGAAGCCCAAGAGAGACGTATGACCGAGTGACCGATTGTGATACTTAAGAATGTGCTATTAAATAATTATAAATATTTGGTTTCAACTTTAGTGGGGGTGTGGAATACAAGATTTCTTCTTCGCTGTCTTTCCAGTGACAATCTCTCAAAAAGGCCTTAATGGTTCCGCGTCATCTTCAGTGACGTCATCAGTCTCTTCCTATGCAGATCGTACCTACACATCCAAATGTGATTCCTTAGCAATTCACTTCATTACAATATAAAGAGTGGTTTGGTGGGTTTTATGGCATATAAACCCTTGTAGGCCATTTAACGCCAAATCTATTTTTATGTAAATAATCTGTTCTATTGAAAACAATTCAGTTCAGCATGAGTACACAGTTTAACTGTCAAAAACATTTCCATTTCAAACTATTCAAGCAGTTATATGTAACAATTCAGTTAAGTGTAAATACCGTTTTAATGTCGAAAAACAGTTCTATTTCAAATAATTCAGTTAAGCATAAGCACGCAGTTTAAATGTAAGTACGGTTTAATTGTGAAAAACATTTCTATTTCAAGCTATTCAGTTTACTCAAACAATTCAGTTTAGCATAAGTATGCTGTTAGTTCTATTTAACCAATAGATAGGGCCCTATCAGGTGCTACCACTCCGGGCCGGAGTGGACCTGGGAGCGATGGCAATAAAGGGGTATTCCGCATTCCCCAAAGCTCCAGCACTGCTGGAACCTCACCATCAGATTGTTTAGTGTCATATCTAGGACACTCGTTGGGGGTTCTTACCCCTCTGCAGAGGTGCAGTCAGTGTATTCTACAGCCCCAGCCGACAGGGCAAAATATAAAGAGACATGAATGAATAAATAAAACTCAAACATATAATGTCTCAAACTTTCGAAATCTTTATAATCAAATGGTCAAATAACCACATCTCTTGAAATGTACGCTCACGAAATTCGTTCCTAAATAAATTGATTGATATTAATTGTTCAAAACTGTTATTTATTACCCGGGGTGGGTCCTCGTAGTGTAATAGTTAAAGCGCTGGACTGCTGAATCGTGGTAAGAGAGTTCGAAATCCAGTCGCTCTATTACGTTCACATTAGGACAAATACTCTTCGGAAAGGTAAGATCCTCCTTATCCTCCTAGCAAGGAGCTAAATAGTACCACCAAGAAGGGTGGATTTGGCATTAAATAACCCAAGAAGGTTGATATGCCATTAAGCAACAACTAATTTTATTACTCCATTTAAGCTGTGTGTGAGTATAAGTAAAGTCGAGGGTAACTCGAAGGCTCCCTTTTCAATAGCTACTACACTGAAGTGTAGAGGGGCGATACTCCATTCTCTAGATTGTTCCACTTTACCCTTACTTAGTGTTAAGCAAGGTGGCATCAAGTACCATTTTTTTTTTTTTGAGTCTCTGGTATGACTCGACCTGGGATTGAACCCTGGTCTCTACGGACCATTGGCGAACGTTCTACTCATTAGGCCAAATCGGTTGTAATACTTAATGTGTCAGATATGACTCCTGTCGAATTTCTAGCGCAGTGTCTTGTGCAACGATTGTCAAAATTCTTACCAAGTTCTACTATTTTAGCCATCTTTTTTTTCATTCAGACTGTCACCACGTGATCTCGTACAGATCAACCACTTCGGGTTGCGCAAGTTCTGCGAGAAATTATGCGTCATATAAACTCAGAATTGAGTGAAATTAGCGATTACGAAATTGATTCTAACCAAGATATAGACATTATAGATGCTGCTGTACACATAGTACATTATAAAAAAACAACAAAAGAAACAAGAATAAAACAGTTTGATTACTGAATTTATTAAGAAATGTTATTTTTATTGTTTGTCTTAACACCAATTTACCATTTCATTTACATTGTTTATCATAACAAATTATGTTGATTTATAAATTTTTAAGATAGTTTTTTTTTTCAATCTACAGAATTTGGAAATCTATTATAAGATAATAGAAACACGGTTATATTATTCATGGTGATTTCCGGAATTCTGATGTTAATCATGACATTATAAAAAAAACAATGGTACATTATGCATTAAAGGCAATCTTAAAAGCCTGTTTTGAGTTCTGGAATCCTGAAATCAATTATGACATAACTGGAATTGGTACATTATTCATTGAAGGTAATTTTAAAGGCCTTTAATGGTTTCTAGATTTTTTATATCAATAATAACACCAAAAAAAACACAAGTACGAGGATTGATTTCCTGAATTTTTGTTTAATTTGATTTCGTTTTTTAATGGCATATCAACCTTCTCTAGTTATTTAATGTCAAAGCCATTCTTGTAGAAGGACAGTTATAGTACTAATTTGTTATTGTACTCGGGAGGTGCCCGTGATGTAATGGTTATCGTCGTAGGAAATGGACATGGCGACACGAGTTCAAATCCTGGACGAGACTGATTGAATTTCACATAGCACAAATACCCTTGGGAAAGGTATGAATCCAATTATTCTCCCTCCAGCTATGGATAAATAGTAAGGCAGACTAGGTTCTTCAGCCTTGGTGAGGCAACTAGTTTAGCCGAAGGAAAACTCTGAATTCAAACCTGTTAAACTGCGCTTAAAAATTGACCTTGTGTCATATCCTGTCCGAGCGTAGGGGTTGGTAAATATGGTTATAGTACTATTTAACCCATAGCTGGAGTGATAAGGGGGTTCATACCTTTCTTTGTGATATTAGTCCGAAAGTGAACGTAATAGTGCGTTTACGACGACGTCACAGTCCAACACGTTGCCACTTCATTACGGGGACCCTTCCACCCCGGAATTTTAACATCAATTAAAACATAATAGAAACACAAATACATTTTTTTTAATTTACGTCTTTTCTATGTGTATATATTTACCTACCTCTCCGCAGGAGAAGCGTACGACACAAGGTCAATTTTTAAGCGAAGTTTCACAGGTTTGAATTAAAAGTTTTCCTTCTCCTAAACCGGTTACCATACCAAGGCTAAAGAGCCTAGTCTATCCTACTATTTATTCATGACGAATGAATTGGATTCATACCTTTCCTGAGGGTATAAGCACTATGTGAATTGCAAACAGCCTCGCCTAGGTTCTGAATTCATGTTGCCGTGTCCGACGATAACCATTACACTACGAACGTCTCTTTTTCTCTGTGTAACGTAAGAATATATTTCTCACTGATTTATTCCTTCGAATACTGATATTTCTATTAAAGAAAACAAAACACAACAGCGGATGGACTTTTCATCTCTCTACTCTTCATCAGATGAATATCATTTGTGAATTCTGCGTTGATGGAACTTGGCGAGTTTCCTTTTCTAGTTCCTTGTTTGTCACAAAGCCTTTGAAACAAATCAATGTTTCCTCATCGGGATTTTCCACTTCTATGGGAAGTATGGGTATCAAATGGACCCTCTCAACTAGGCGAATGGGTTTCAACCCCACTCTGCATCCCAACACAGGGAACTTTAAATTATTAATAATGCAATGCAAATTTCATTGATGAGAATCAAAACAGACATTTTTAGCTCATATCTTTCGCCAATACATGAATGAAAATATATTCGGGATCTCTCAGGGTATTGGGTTCAATCTAATGTATAAGCTGTATGTATGTATTTATGAATATGATATGAATAGAGGGTACATTCATAAATATAGGGTAGATTTATGTTAAATAGAATATTCTCTCTCTCTCTCTCTCTCTCTCTCTCTCTCTCTCTCTCTCTCTCCGTACATTGTTAGCAGATCGGGTACACCAGTTGTAAGTGTGAGTGGTCGGGAAAAAAGAGTGATTGATACATAGAAACCTGGTGCACACACATACACACACACACACACATATATATATATATATATTCAATTTCTGCTTTATGCTTAAATTCAGATTTTAATATCCAACAATTTACATCGTTGAAAGAGACAGGACTATCCGAAAATTACGTATGCATTTTCGCAAAAATTATATATATATTAGGCTCCCACACGACAGGCCCACAGTATATATATATATATATATATATATATATATATATATTGCCATTCATAGACAGAATGTTTCGTTGTATCCCAACTCTTCAGGGTGTCTAGACATATATATGTATATATATATATATAGTGAGAGAGAAGGATAAAAACGTTTTTGACGCAAATTTTCACACACACATATATATATATATAATATTAAAAAATGCGACAGCCTTTCCTGAAAGAGTGTGGAGTAAACAAGATAGCGCTCCTCGTATTTTAAAATCAAATTTAATCTAAAGCCCAATTTATCTTAGATTTCTCTTTAAATTTGATTTTGAACTTTATATATATATATATATATATATATATATATATATATATATATATATATATATATATATATTCATTAGTGTGTATGTGTGTGTGACTCACACTGACAGCACGGATTTTCTGAATCTCTTCCTCACCATCTCACCCTATCATCCGTTACACGTGCTTGATCTTCTTAACTGCATCCAGTGTCCGCACAGAACAGATGCGTGAAAGTCCTTGCTAGTCAGCCAACGCTGGTGCAGTTAAAGAAACATTTTCTTTTGTCTGAACTGTAAAAATCATCAATACTAAACATACTTCCAAATATCCAATTGTCGATTGAGTCTCATTAATTCGACCATTGACTACACACTATTATTTTTAAAAAAAACCGGAGCCACGCACCACTACTTAAAAGATGGAGCCAACAAAATGTTCTCGTCAGTTTAACATCAGCAAAGGCCAGAAGCTGCAGATGACAGAAGAGAAGGGAGGTTGAGAAGCATTATAGTCAAGAGTGAGAATTGCTGGACCATCTCCAATAACATTGCGCTCTCTTTTCTGGTCAGAGTCTACGCTGTGTACTGCAGACCCGACCTTGGGCCGAGACCAAAATGTTCTGACTTGCTATCGGGGTATTTATTGATAACAACCCGAAATACTCTAAACTGATTTTAGTCCGGATTATTGGTGCGCAGTTACGTGATAACATCGCAGCTTCCAACTTATTTGTTTTGGACGACACAAAAGTTTATCATTTTTCTTTTCTTTTAATTATTCTCTCTCTCTCTCTCTCTCTCTCTCTTTCTCTGTCTGTCTCTCTCTCTCTCTCTCTCTCTCTCTCTCTCTCTCTCTCTCTCTCTTGTGCTTTCCAACAGAAAAATAAGTCATCAAAAGTTAACAGGAAAAAAAGACATCTTTTTTTTTCTCGCTCTGTGAGCGGAGCTTAAAATACGCTGACTGTATCCCCTGCGGATGAATAAGAACTAACCCCAATCAAAAAATACGTCCTTAGTATGACACTAAACTGAGTCTGATGGTGAGACCCCAGTTCTTGAGATATAGAGTACACCTTCATTATCATTACCCCCAGGTCCACTTTGACTCGAAGAGGTAATACCTGTTTCTCTCCCTTCTATGTGTCGTATTAAGCTGTTTAAAAATTATTCATATTCAATAAGAATACTTGATGACATATGTCTGTAAATTATTTGTATTAAGAATCGTTACTTGATGCTATAATTGTTGACAAAGGATTATCGTTATTACTTACTTGTATAAATTATTAGTATTAGATAGAAATACTTGAAACCATATAACTGTATGCAAATTATTTGTATTTGTTTTGAGCACTTGATAACTGCAAAAAAACTCAAAAGAAATATCTACGCAAAAAATCTAAATCTGAACGTACAATGAATGCGATTTCCTAACCTCTAAGGATGAAATAACCCTATATGAGATGACATGCCGTTAAAATCAATAAATCAATCTTTTTTTTAAATCAAATATATATTACTCTTCTATATTTGTCGCTTTTCATATGTATTCTTCTGAATTAACATTTTTTATGCACTCAAGAATCTTGGAACAAATCGGACTTCAAAAAGGTTCCAGCGCAATATAAAACACTAGAAGGCGTTCGTGGTATAATGGTTATCGTCGTAAGAAATGGGCGCGGTGACCCGGGTTCGAATCCTTGACGCGGCTGTTAGCGTTTGCCATAGTACTAATACCCTTGAGAAAGATATACATTCAACTGTTCACCCTTTAGTTATCAGACTACAGACATTCATTTGGTGATGACTCATCAGACATTCTATCCGAGTTCGAACTCCAGTCACGCTATTATGTTCACTTTCAGACTAATGCCCTTGGAAAGACTATGAACCCCCTTATCCCTCAGTTATGAGTTAAGCAGTATCACTGCTGTTTTTCTGCAAGGACGGCTTTGGCATGAAATAACCTGCGAATGTTGATATGCCATAAAACAAAAAACTCAACCAAACCATTCATTGGGTGGCAATGTCACGATATACTTTCAGCTTATAATGTTTTTGATATATATATTTACCAACACCTTTACACGACCAGAATGCGAAGCAATGTCTATTTTTAAGACGGTTTAAAATCAGTTTTTCTTCCTCGAGACCGTTTGCCATACCAAGGTTAAAGAGCCCAGTCTGCTCAACTATTTACTCATAGCTGAAGGGAGAATAGTTAAATTGTTGGATACATACCTTTCTCAAGGATATTAGCACCTGATCATCGTGGTTCTTGCAACCTGAGCGAAATTTTTTCAAACACCTGGTTACTGTACTGTGCACAGCAAATTTTTTTTGGTTGCTTTCGTGGCTTTATGGCCCAGTTTGAGCTCATAAAGCATAAGTTCCTGAATTAGACTACGTTGCTCGTTCATCTGAGTGGTTTTCAAATTACACACACTCTTAAGCAGAATAAAACGTGCCAGCGCACCAACTACTACAATACTACCAACCACGGCGGCTACCTTTTAAAAGCATAAATTAATATATATATATATATATCACTATCTGAATAAATAGCGTAAGCGAGAATTTTAATGCTGCAGAATTTGGTAATAAATAATATCTAATAATATCGTTTGGTTTGTTTGATATTCAATTTGAAATAATAAAATTCTACAATATTTGGCTCGTAAAAATATTTTTTATAAAAGAAACATATAGGGTTGTTCTTATTTATGGAAGAAAATATACATGAAAATGAACAAACTGAGATAGATAGATAAATAGATAAGCAGTGTACGATAGATAGATAGATAGATTGATAGATAAGCAGTGTACAATAGATAGATAGATAGATAGATAGATAGATCATTAGCGTGTCGATACAAAGTAACTGAAAAGATGAATATGTCACAATCCTAAAATAAGTCACACTCTCCTTTTATGCCATTCTATTTTTGGTTAAAGAGTCTTTTAATGCCGTAGATAATATTTTTGCCGACGAATGTGTATTAGATTATTAGATTATCAATATCTTCTCAAACTAAATGTTTGACAAAAGTGATTTTTATTCTTTTTATTATTAGAAGAAGAAGAAGAATTGTCCAAACATTCAAGCATAAGGATCTGCTGATATTTTTTTCGAATGGAGGTGAGAAAAATCATAAATATGGAATACCACTTACAGACAAACTCTCTAACAGGATAGGTATTTAAACTGTGGTGAACGGCCTGCAATCATTGCTATTTTTAGTGTAAGCAAATAAAAAAGTAAAGTTGGCGACCAGAAGGCTCCCTTTTCAATAACTACTACACGGAGGTGTAGAGGAGGGTGCGACTCCTTTTCCTGGATTGCTCCATTTTACCCTTGATACGTACCTTATATTGCTGAGTGTTAAGCAAGGAGGTATCAAGTGCCATTTTTACAGTCCTTGGTATGACACGAACTGGGATTGAACCCAGGTCTACCGGACCATTGGCGAACACTCTACCCACTGAGCCAATGAGAACAATGTAGGCAAATACACTTACAAAATAATCAGTCACAATAGGCAAGAAAAACGAATTTGAGAGTTGGGGATGCAAATGATCTGTTTGCACCCTCATACACACCCTACACCCTCACGTTGGTATTTTTATCTAACGGTTCAATGTGCCTATGTTTTTTTTAAGTATGCTTTTTCCACTGAATCAATTACAAATTATAATAAATCAACGAAGGAATTAAATGTTGAAAATTCTTGGGAGAGTGTATTGTCATTATAAGATGAAATATTCATATCCTCATCACAATGCATTTTTCGGTTATTTTCATTCAGAAATGGATTATTGGATTAATAAATGGATTAATGGATTAATAAACTCCGTTCATCTTGAAGAAGATCAGAGAACACTCTCGTTGAATAATTATGATAAAAACAACAATACAAATACAAAGTTTTAAACAGTAGAAGGGGACAAATGAGGATAAGGAAGAAAGAGGAAACTAGATAGATAAATAGATAGATAGATCAATCACTTATGTCTTGTCGATATAAAATCATACTCCGGCAACGAGAAATAGTTGCTTGGTTTGTTTCACGGCATGTCAACATTTGTTGGGTTATATCATGTTGAAGTGAGTTTAACAATTATAGTCTCCAATCAAATACTGTACAAAAAATATTCAACCCTTGTTGGGTTATATCATGTTGAAGTGAGTTTAACAATTATAGTCTCCAATCAAATACTGTACAAAAAATATTCAACCCTTGTTGGGTTATATCATGTTGAAGTGAGTTTAACAATTATAGTCTCCAATCAAATACGGTACAAAAAATATTCAACCCTTGTTGGGTTATATCGTGTTGAAGTGAGTTTAACAATTATAGTCTCCAATCAAATACGGTACAAAAATGTATCTTCACAATCATTTTAAAGTGGCAAACACTTTATTATAACAAACAAGTCTATTTGATCCATGGAAGGGATCCCAACTATTCAGGGAAGACTGGATGGCAATGAAGGTGTGACTCTACTTTCTCAGCCCCACCACCCGATGCAGTTTAGTGTCATATTCAGGACATAGCGGGAAAGGAACACATTGCATCTCACGAAAAGCAAAGAGCCTTGCAGAATGAAAGGTTTTAGTGACAAAACCTCATTCATCTGTACAGTGTTGTCATAGTCAAGTATTTATAAACCTAATTATACTTATAAAGCTATATGACTGAATAAAAATCGGAGGCAAATCCTTTCTAGCATCAGTAGCATTTTAGCTCTTGTTAGCAGATCATCAACTTGACGCACATAAAAATCATGACACAATGAAAGCAATACGCAACACGTTTCCCTATTATCTTAATCGACCTCATAAGCAATCTGCAGACTTCAAAACACCCTTATACCTTGTGTCCTGAGAATGACATTAAACTGTAGTGATGAGATCTGAGGAAGAGGGAGTCAGGCCTTTATTGCCAATATTCTCAGGTTCCCTCTGATCTAAAATGTTAGGGTCCCTTCTATAGGTCAAATAGGTCTGTTTGAAAATTAGTCGTGTTAGATAAGAATAATTGAAACCATATAACAGTGTACGAATGATTTGTATTAAGAATAGTTAATGGAAGTTATAATTGTTGACGAAGGATTATGATTCTTAGGTCTTTGAAACCATTTTGGAAATTTTGATATTAGAAGGTTGAAGGTTTTTTTTGTCTTTATGGCCTACCAACCTTTGTAAGTTATTTTATGCCAAATCCATTTTATACAAATAATCAGATCTATTTTAAACAATTTAGTTTAGCATACAAAACAGCTTAGCATCTGTACAGTTTGTCAAAAACATTTCTGTTTCAAGCTATTCAGTTTAGTCAAACAGTTCTAATTCAACCAATTCAGTTTAGTATAAGTATAGATTTTGTTTACACACGGTTAAATGTCAAAACAGTTCTATATTAAACAATTCCATTTAGCATAAGTACAGTTTCAATGTCAAAAACAGTTCCATTTCAAATAATTCAGTTTAGCATAAGTACGCATTTTAACTGTAAGTACACAGTTTAATTGTCAAAAACATTTCTATTTCAAGCTATTCAGTTTAATCAAACAGTTCTAATTTAAACAATTCAGTTTAGCATAAGTACGCAGTTTAGTTCTATTTAACCCACAGATCAGGTGCTACCACCCCGGGCCAGAGTGAACCTGGGAGCAATGGCAATGAAGAGGTGCTCCACATTCCCCAAAGCTCCTGCATCACTGGAACCTCACCATCAAATTTTTTAGTGTCATATCCAGGACACTCGTTGGGGGGGTACCTCTCTGCTGAGGTGCAGTCGGTATAATCTACAGCCCCAGCCGACAGGGCAAATTGATGTTAGAGTGGAATACTTGATACCATATGACTGTGTACAAAAAATGTTTATAATGGTCAAATGAAAAATGCGATTTAAAAGAAAATGATTACAAAGGAACTTTGAAAATATAATTAGTTGTCATTGCAATCACACATTTACTAATGAATCAAATTTTGGCATTAGATAATCCATAAGGAATTGATATGCCGTTAAACAAATGAACGTAAAACATTATTCCTCATTTACCCAACTTGTCACCAACACTAAATCCGGAAGTATGAGTACCTGCGAAGTTTTTTTTTTTTTTTTTGTTTTTGCTTTTCTTTTTTTTTTTTTTTTTTTTTACTTATTTCGCCTTTGACAAACACGATTGGGTAGGACAGAGCAAACAAATGTTTGGCTGAAGAAGACAGAAATACTGAAAGAAAAAGAAAACAAAAAAAGAAAGAAAGAAAAGGAATTGAGAGAGTAGAAGTAGATAGATAGATAGATAGATAGATAGATAGCAACTGACATTCAAAGAATGATTTCTGATAGCATGAACAAGTCAACATTCCCCAAAACCTCGTTGCTTCTTGGAAAAGATATCAAAGTTTAAATATTGATTATCGCCTTGTTTTTTTTAGACCAGTCAACATCTCATTGCAGTGCTTGGCTGCAACTGATTTTTTTTTAAACAAACCATAAACCTGCAGATTGCACATACTTGCAACCGTAGTCCTAAGGCTTTGTGCAATTAACTATCGACTGGGAAATTTGAGACTGTTCGGCTTTTGGACTAAGAATTTTCTTTCTTGAAAAATTAGATGAGCTTTTAATTTGAGGCCTTTAGTTTAGTGTATACTATATTAAACGTGTTTCGCAATCCTGTTTTTCATCAAAAACATTTCGTTCAAAAACTATCGAGACTGGCTTTTATAATTTTTTTTTAAAG
This sequence comes from Sepioteuthis lessoniana, assembly GCA_963585895.1. Taxonomy (NCBI): domain Eukaryota; kingdom Metazoa; phylum Mollusca; class Cephalopoda; order Myopsida; family Loliginidae; genus Sepioteuthis; species Sepioteuthis lessoniana. The sequence continues at coordinate 115,007 of CAUZXS010005709.1, read as the reverse complement.
ATTAGCTCTGACTTGAAAGGTTTTCAGCTAAATGTGTAGACATCATTTTATTTTATAAGTTAGTGTGCACACATCTTTATTTAAATTTTAAATTGATACTTTTTTATGACACTAGTGCACATACAAGGACGCCTTGGGTGGTCTGTTGGTTAGCAAGCTAGACTAGTTAACCTTTACGAGTGAGTTCGAGTTTCATTGGGTGCCCCTTTCATATATATATATAATATATATATATATATATATATATATACACGCACACACAAAATGAATGGTTCAATTCATAATATTACACAATGCAACAGATTTTTGTTCCAGCTTGTATTCTAAATACATACGTAAATATACATTTGCATTATATATATATATATATGTGTGTGTGTGTGTGTGTGAGAGAGAGAGAGAGAGAGAGAGAGTGTGTGTGTACGCAATAAGTTAGCATACGCAAACACGCATACACATACTCACATATATGTGAAAAGCAGAAAATAAATCCGACAAAATGAAAAGGTACAGAGATGGAAAAACAACCAGGTCTTCAGAGGATAGTTTTATTTGTAGAAATATTTGCCAACTTAAAAAGTTTCGGGTTTTAGACACTCATTAGAACATGTAAAATAGAACTTACACGCCCTAACGAAGCTCTAAAAAACCGAAACGTTTAATATTGGTAAATATTTCTACAAAAAAATCATCCTCTATAGACCTGGTTGTTTTTTCATCTCAATACATTTTCATATATATATATATATATATATATATATATATATATATATATATATATATGTATATATATATATATATATTCTTTTTAAAGAAAAAAAACAATATTCGGTCACATTAGGATAATAAATTTATTTCCATCCTGTTAAGAGCATTGATATGAATCAAAGACTCTAAAATAATTTTTAACAGGACTTCATCAGAGCCAATAGGAAAATAAAATACATTACAACCAGATAGGAAGGATAGTCAAAGCAAGGAGAGAGGGGGAGGGGGATAGTAAGAGGATGGAAGGAGAGGAAGAAATGGATTTCGTTTATATATGGGTTTCGATCCCGGCTTCGAGCGTCCTACGTGTCTAGCCACACTGAAGAGTTCTGATAGAACGAAACAGTCCGTCTGTGGATGACAATATATATATATATATATTTGATTCAATAAATCCATCGTCTATAACAGTTATGAATTTTTATCTCAAACTTGAGCAGTAGAGAATCGTTAAATCATGAGCACTGACAAAGAAGGAAAATATGTTTAAAAATAAATATTTTTGCATAGAATAGATAATTACTTCATCAGTAAGCTTCGAAATTATTGATATTATTCATATATATATATATATATATATATATAGAAACACAAGTATAAAAGTATGTATATATTTTTGCACAAGACAATATTTTTTTTAGGTAAAAAGATACCCATACTTATATTTTTAGCTATCCCATCTATTGAAATATTCGGGGAAACTTCGATGGTGTTATGGTTAACGAGATAAATGAGCAGATTATTGCTAGTGAATTTGATTCTCACCAGATTGTCATTACCTCTTGCTTTGTGCCATGACTTAGTTTAGTAACCACTAACTAATCTGAGTTTAACACAAGATCAGAAATATGTGACACCCAGTGGGAATCGAACTTACGAACAACGGTCAGCCAGATTAACTTATTAAGCTACACACTACACGAGGCTTAGTCTGATACACAGGCTCCAGCTTGTTTACAATACTAACTGTTCCTTTGTGATCACTCATCTAAATACTGAACAGGCTCATCATTGCTTAACTTCGTTGATCTCACGAGGACCACTGCTTTTAGCATGATTTGACCCTCAGTCTAAACTAAACTTAGTAAAGGACTATGAATTTACGTATATACGTACACACACACACGGGAGCGAGAGTGGAGGTGGGAAGAAAGAAGAGTCAGAGAACGCAAGAGACAACGTATTCAGTTGCAAATGAGAACGCTAATTGTTTGTCTTCATACCCTCTCTCTCTCTCTCTCTCTCTCTCTCTCGTGCGACAATCATTTTTCTCACTCTTCCTTTCAGAGATCCAGATATTAATTATAAGAGTTTAAAGAGAAGAATCAATAAAAAAAAAAATTCTCTGACGTGTTGAATTAGCCATTTATAGTAACTTTCCTTCGCTAACACACCCACATACACACTTACATAAATATATATATGTATGTATTTGGTGTTCAATGCAGGTTTTGCGCAAGTTGGCGTAAAGTACAGAGAGAGTCAGACTTAATAAAGAAGTCAATAACATTGCACAATACAAATCACAATTCTTTATTTAAGTTTCCATCGTATTACGTATTTTTTGACATTTTCTATTATATCTAACTCAACTTGAACAATACAATATGTCACTGTACGTATCATTCATTTCCAGGTTTTATAAGAAACAATTGAAATATCTGATCCTATCTGGCCTTACTATTACAAAAGCTGGAGATGTTTTTTTCCAAAATGGTTACCGTCGCAGAAAATGGAATCGGTGATTCGAGTTCTAGTCTTAGACGAGGTTGTTCGTCTTTCACTTCTTTTTAAAGCTCTTAAGAAAGATATGGATCCCTCTCTTCTCTCCATGCTAAGCTATAGCAAAATAGTTGGATAGGCTGATCTTTTTGGCCTTGGTTCGGAAAACGGTCTAGTCGAAGGAAAACTCTGAATTCAAACCAGCTTTACTCTACTTAAAAATTCACTTTGTGTTACATCCTGCCTGTGGTGGAGGGGTTGGGTAAATGCACACTGTTGCCAAAGCTGGTCGTAAAATATAATTTTCTATGTTGATTGACATTGGGGTAGTTCAAAAAGCATCAAGACTAAGGCCTTATTTACCAAGTTTGTCTTTTGTTTTCAAAAAGGAGAAAAATTTTAACAACGTTTGCAAATCAAAGGATGGGAACTTTTATAGTTTCATTCTCGTATCCTCGGTAAAGATGCGACACTAAGACAGTTTTTAAACGGAGTACAACTGGTTTTGAATTCAGTTTTTCTTCTAGACCAATTGCCGTAACAGGGCTAAAGAGTTACGAGGATCATTAAAAAAGTTTCCAGACTTTTTCGTATGGGCACTTTTATTGATAGTACACACGTGAAACTCTAGTCACCTTCGAAGTAAACTCCTCCGGTTGCAATGCTCTAGTTCTACCGTTCCAACAACTTCTGGAAAGCCCCATGGAAGTCCTCTTGTGTGAACGTGTCAATGACCCTCGTCACAGCCTCTTTCATCTCCTCAATTGTCTCATAACGACAGCTTCAATTGTCTCATAACGACAGCTTCCATAAGTCACAGGGACCAAGGTCTCGACTATAGGGAGGGTGAGGAACTGTCTTGATACCCATCTTGGTCAAATAGTCTGTGACAAGGATGGAGTTGTGGACTGGGGCATTGTCCTTGTGGAAATGCCACTGACCCGATTTGAAAAGTGCTGGCCTCTTCCCTCAGAATTTCTTCCTGAACTCCCTTAAAACCTCAACATAATAACCCTAACCCTAACCCTTTGGCCAATCAACTCTGGTGTATTAACTTCCTTACTCCTCCCACACCTCTCATCATCGCTCACAGACTCCTTGCCTGCGTTGAATCTCTTCTGCCACTCAAAAACTGATGCTCGATTCATGCAAGATGCTCCAAAAGCAGTCTGAAGCATTTCATACGTTTCTGTAGCATTTTTCCGAAATTTAAAACAGAATTGTATTGCATATCGTTCTTCTAAAGTGTCAGATTGGATTTTTGAAATTCACCAGCTGTGACAATCAGGTTTTAGTAGAGTGTATTTCAATTGCTGCTGTAGCTGTTCATTTGAACCTGAAATCATAAAAATTGGTCAGCCATTTCATAAGATGTATAGCAATAACATACTGAATGTTCAAGAATCTACGACAATTCTAAATTCCCGTACAAAAAAGGTCTGGAAACTTATTGAATGTACCACGTAAGTCTGCTCTTCTATTTACCCATAGTTGAGAGAAGAAAAGATGGATTCATGCCTTTCCTATGAGTATTAGCACGAAGTGAAACGCATCCTGTCTCGCAACATGTAAAAGTTAAGTTGCACCTTAATTATGTCGATTAAAAATGTTAACTAATATATTTAAATAATAGTTAATTAAGAAGGAGATGTCCGTGGTTATCGTCGTAGGAAATGGGCACGGCAATACGAGTTCAAATCCTGGATAAGGCTAATTGTATGTCACAGAGCACTAATACTCTTAGGAAAAGCATGAATCTAATTCTTCTCCACTTGAAAATTGACCTTGTGTTACATCCTGCTCGGGCGGAGGGGTTGGTAAATGCGGCTTACTTTGGATGCTTACCTTAATAACAAAATCGTGTCACAAGCACGAAAAAACCTCAATGATATTTCACTACTATCACGCTTTAAGCCTCTTGCACAGTGTAATGGTTAACCAACTAGGATAGAAGATCATGAAGATCTATTCTCACCGAGTGCCCCAAATAACTTTTTATAATAAAAGTAAAAGTAAAGTTGGTGACCGTAGTCGAGGTTGACTCGAAGGCTCCCTTTTCAATAGCTACTACACCGAGGTGTAGGGGAGGGCACTACTCCTTTCCCTGGATTGCTCCACTTTACCCTTGATACGTACCTCATAATGCTGAGTGTTAAGAAAGGAGGCCTCAAGTACCATTTTTTGAGTCTTTGGTATAACTCGACCTTGGATTGAACCCCGGTCTCCTGGGCCATTGGCGAACACTCTACTAATTAGACCAATGGGCCGGTTAAAAACATACATAAACTACAAAAAAATGCAATCTGGCCAAAATATGGAGCAAAACATGAAATACTTCATTCGGCGCACTAGACACTCATTGAAATTATTCAATCCATCAGAAGATCGGGTTGCAAATAACCTGAGGTATTTTTGCATGAAGTATTGTTTGCTTTGTTCCTTAACTTGCTCAGGGGGTGGTGTCCTCGTGGTGTAATGGTTAACGCGATGGACTGTGGAATCTTAGTAAGCGAGTTCGAACTTCAGTTGCGCAATTAAGTTCACTTTCGGATAAATACCCTTGGGAAAGGTATAAACCCTCTTATTCTCCTAGTTATGGGTTAAATAGTACCACTACTGTTCTTCTACAAGGATGGATTTGGCATTAAATAACCTACAAAGGTTGATATGCCATTAAACAAAGAAACCGAAACCAATTAATTTGCTCAGACTGTCGAAGTGTTTGGTGTCAACATAATCAGTTTATCAAATTCTGAGTTTGATTATGAGAACCAGTAAGAATGGAAGTTATAAAAAGTTGAAACGATTAAATGTCTCTACTTAGAACAAGTATTTTATGCTTTGCTCAACAATTTGGCTTGATTGTATCCTTTTTATTTTATATATGGTTGTTATGCAATAAAAAAAACTTCTTATAATTGAAATAAAAACAATATATACTTTGATCTTATCATTTGTGTCATCAGAAGCTTCACCAACGGAAAATTAAAATCGTCAAAATAAATCCTAAAGTTTAACAAGTTATTTGAACCTGTTCTACACTGTATTTTTTAGAAGACTTTTGATATGTTATATATGACGTTTTGGTCTATCAAACACATTTGGGTTTGTTTCTGTTGTAAATTTATCCTGGGTCAGCTGTTTATTCTTCATAGATTTCCCAGACTAATATGCTTGATGACATCTAGGAAATGCCAGATGACAAGCAAAAATAGTTTGGTGACTACAAGAGATTCAAGCAGCACAAAGTGACGGTTTCTTGAGCAAGATGAACTGGCACCTCAGCATGTATCTTCTATGAGGAAGAAACTAATTTCAAGCAATGAGCAAACTTTCTGTGATATATTTCCAGGTGATCGCGAGCCGAATGAGAACCCTAATAAGTCAGACAAAAAGAATATCGACCCACCCGGACTAATGAACTGACAACTCTGTTTGTAAGATGTCATTTATGGCACACAATGTCAAAAAATGCAAGGCTTCAAAATATGGAGGGGAAGGGCGTTAAGGGTCTGACCTAGGAGTCAGGGTAAGGACAGAAGGCTGACTAAAAATAACTTTGAGAACCGATGATCTAAACAGATAATATTTTGAAATATTTGCTTTTTTTTAACCTTGTTTCTCTCGTTAAACATGTTAGGTCAATAAGAACAGACTGACTTACGACAGCGGGAACAGGATGACCCAACACTGCACGAGGATAACAGATAATCTGTGTGTCTATAATTTAAACATAACATTTTATTGAAAATCTTTTTTTAGAGTTTATAGTTTTACACCCACCCACACACGTTAAACAGAGAGTAAGAGAATGCGCAACTAACCGACAACTGCTAGTCTCGGTACTAATTTCTCTCCTTTTATTTTTCTTTCGTGAATAAAATCCAATAATGGTTCCCTGTCCTTTTGACGCTAAGATACATTTTTGGGTCTCGCAGTGATTCATGGCTGATGTAATCATTATTATTTACTCTGTCTAGGCTTAATCCCGGCTGACCTCTGGCTAAAATAGCAAGTATTGGTGAGTAAGAAGACAGTCAAAAAAGCATAAGTACACTGCAAAAAATACACTTGCAAGTTTGGTTTATTTGACTGACAGTGGAAAGATTTAAATTTCACTACCAGGTATCATAGGGCCATTGGCCCAATGAGTAGAGTGTTTGCCAATGGTCCAGGAGACCCGAGTTCAATCCCAAGTCGATTCATGGCACATGATGCCTCCTTGATTAACACTCAGTATTATAAGGTACGGATCAAGGGTAAAGTGGAGCAATCCACGGAATGGAGTAGTGCCCTCCCCTACACTTCGGTGAAGAAGCTATTGAAAAGGAAGCCTTCGGGTTACCCTCGACTACGGTCGTCAGCTTTACTTTTTTTTACCTGTTATCATGTGGATTAGAATAAACTATCTATTTATCTATCTATCTATCTATGTGAAAGTTGAGTGGGTTAATGTTCAGTGAGCCTATGGTTAACGAGTTCTCTTATCACTTGGTGCTTCACATTGCTAACTTCGTATCAAACTAAGCAACGCTTAGTATATATATATATATATATATATATATATATATATATATATATATATATATATATATTACGAAAATTCTTATTAAATGTCTACACATTTGGGTCTCGCTATTTCAGCAGGCGATTATATTAGACTAATACTCTTTAAAATTTTTAACGCAATTTCCGGTCCAATTTGTTACTGAATAATAATTTTATGTGGTCTATGTTAAACGGCATTTTTTGATCATCAAATTTCTTTGTAATATAAAAATACTAATGAAATGCTGATTAGAATCCTTCACTTTTTCCAAAATAAAAACATCAATATCATCATTGACCGCTGTTACAACTGAAGACTCATGGATTCTTGGGTCATCTAGTCTAATATCACCCCAAAATACGTACAAACCTTATAACATTTTATCAAAGGTTAATTTTCTTCAAAAATCAAAATGCCAGAATTTCATTATTATATTATACAATAAAATGAATATTATTAGGTATTATTTATTATCAAACCGGGCTATTGGCCTAATGAGTAGGGTGTTCGCCAATGGTCCGGGAGATCGAGATTCAATCCCAGGTTGAGTCATACCAAAGACTCAAAAAATGGTACTTGATGCCGCTTTGCTTAGCACTCAGCATTATAAGGTATGGATCAAGGGTAAAGTAGAGCAATCCAGGGAATGGAGTAGCGCCCTCCTCTACATCTCGGTGTAGTAGCTATTGAAAAGGGAGCCATAGGGGTCACCCTCGACTAAGGTCGCCAATTTTACTTTTACTTATTACCAAATATTACAGAACAAGAACTCTGTAACTAAAAAATATTCATGAGTAGAAGTTAAAAAACATGTACCCCTCTGATAGACCCCTCTGATAGATATATTCATGCAGGTTCCTGTCTGATGTACTAATGAAAGATAATATTATTGGCTCTTTGCGTCAGGCTTAATGACAATTTTAAGCGTTCAAATTCTCCATATACTAGAAATAACAGTGAAATGAAATCAGAATGCTTCACAATTTCTTAAATAGACTATGCATATAATATAGAAAAGCTGCTACACCGGATAGTATATCTCTCTGTCTCTGTCTCCCCGTCTCTGTCTCTGTCTCTTTCTCTCTCTCTCTCTCTATATATATATATATATATATATATATATATATGTATATATATATAACCAAATGATACGAGGATTTTATTATTTCTACTGGAACATTATACTATAAAAACAGATATTATTAGATATTATTTATTTTCAAACCGTAGCGTATTGAAACTCTGTAACCAAAAATATTAATGTGCAACCGTCTAAAAATTAGTACATCTCCAATATACAACACTCATTCAATAAACAAGGAGAATTTTTTTGAAAAAAATCAAAAAGATTTTTTTTCAGAATTTTTTTCCATAAATTTAAACTCTGCATTGTTCGGAATTGATTTATTGCAAAAATTATTCTAATGTCGTAAAACAATTCGTCTTGAGACAATTTAAAATGGCGGATAACCAAACAGAGTGCTCTAAGCTTGAATAGAAGTTTTGGTGGTTGAGAAAAGCAAACCATGTGAAATTTACAGAAGAATGTGTGATATGTAAAGAGAAGCGTGTTTTAATCGCAAAATATTTACAAATCGACGAAACATGGATTTAATGTTACCAACCTGAGTTGAAAAGACAGTCTATGGAGTGAAAACACTTACTTTCCGGTAAAGAAAAGGTTAATAACGCAGTGATCAATAAAGAAGGTCATGCTGAAATTCTTCTGAGGCATGAAAAGACTCATTACTATGGATTTCTTTGAAAAAGGTGAAACTGTAAACAATGATTAATATAGCTAACTCCTTATGCTATATGTACCTCAATTATTAAATGATCCTCGTATATTAATGCAATTTTAATTTCATTTAAAGAAGTCTTGCTATTTTCTTTTGTTATACTTTCATTGCTGTAGAGTTTTTATGATAGATTATGCATTATGATATCCATTCTGATTTCTGTAGTGGGTACCTTACCCATGTCACCATAATGGACTCTTCTCATCGTTATTAGTACAGTGATTTCGGTGCCAGGAGGTCAGATCACAATTGGTGTTATCCGAATAGTACGAGACTTCTTACCTTTTCTATGTAACTCTATCTTTCTTGTATAATATTATCTGTTATCTAATATCCGTGTTTGTGTTTTCATTAGTGACCCTTTCCGGGGCCACAACAATTTTATAATGTTCCAGTAGAAATGATAAACATCTTGATATTTTAGTTTAGAATAATATTAACTCTTTTGTAAAGAAATAAATCTTCTTTATCTACTTCTTTATTGTTGATCTTATATATTTTTGAAATTGTCATTATGTATGTATGTATGTAATCGTAACCAAGAAGAAATGGCACGTAACTCAAAATCTTGTTCTACGGGTGTGTTTTTTTTTTTCTTTTTTCAGCTGTTAAATCAAATTTGGCACAAGATACTTTCATAAAAAAGAAAAATCTGATTTTTACTCAGGAGGCCTGAGGGAAATTAAGAGGTTAGAAAGGGCTATGACTATTGGTCTTTTTTCTTTTCTTTTGTCATCTGAAAGAATCGGATTAGTTACTGTAACCAACAACTATCTCGATGGAAAGAAAATAATCACCAAAAGTTGGCTACCTATTGTTTGAAATAGAAAAAACGAAACCAATCCCTTTCTCTCTCTCTCTCTCTCTCTATATATATATATATATATATATATATGAATGAATAAATGCGAATTTCTCTACGTCTTTGCACCCACGTTACCATCAAAACGCAATACATCATGTTAAATACGCAGATATTTGACCAAGCCCGTACGGTATTGGAATGTGACAAACGTTGGATTAGATGTCTGGTTTGGTTTGGTTTGGTTTGGTTTCTTCGTTTAATGGCAAACCAAACTTCGTGGCTTATTTAACGCCAATGGGCTTCCTTGTAGAACTGCAATCATGCTATTTGACCTATTGCTGAAGGAATATGGGGATTCTGACCTTTTCCCTAGAGTATTAGTCCGAAAATGAACGAGAGTTCAAATTCGCTAACTTCAGTATTTTAGCCATTAGGCCACCGTGATTCCCCTTCAGATTAAAGTGGGGTGCCCGCAGCAAGCACGAAAGGTACAAATATTGTTCATTGTCCGTCAGCATTACCCTTCAAGGGTGTCCCAGGTACCGAGTTATAAACCCAGCCCTCGTCCCTTTTAGGCGAGGTGGGTCGGTACTACCCGAGAGGAAAGGCCCCTTGGAAGATGAGCCACGACACGAATGCCAGGTTAAAACGTTACATATTTTTCCAGTTTCCCACCAAGCCGGAACTTATAGTGGGGAGCAACACATAAGTCAAAATTTATGCGAGGCAGTCGTAAAAATTGCTTGGCTCCATCAGCATTCCCTTTCAGGAGTACTTCTGGAGCCGAGCAATTAACTCAGCTCTCGCTCCTTTTAGACGAGAGGCTAGGTCCTGCAAGTGAGGAAGATCTCCTGGAGCTAAGTGAATTATCTTATACAGCCACTTGATGTGAACGCCAGGTTGTTTTTTCAGCTTCACACCAAGCCGAAATAGATACAAGGTCACTTTATTGTGGAGAACTAAGCACAAATCGAGATTCATGTGTGGTAGTTGAAATTACTTGGGCAAGTATATATATATATATATATATCATCAAATTGCGCTGACAGCACGAAATTTTTTTGACTCTCTCTCTCTCTCTCTCTCTCTCTCTCTCTCACACACACTCACTCTTCCATCGCTCTTGGCAAGTCTTCTTGGCTGGATCCTGTATCCACACAGAGCTGATGTATGTAAAACTTTGCTAGTAAGAATAGTACTGGTTTCAGCAGTAAAGCTGAAAGGCTTACGAATGCCAAAAGATTGGCTTCACATGTGAATATAACTTCAGCTTAACGTTTTTATCGACTGATTTCTTTATAAAATAAAGATTATAAATAATTTCAATAAGATAATAAGTTATAAATAATTTCAAATGTAGACGCATTTTTCTCTCGTAGATGAGTTAAGTAGAGAGATCAGTCAATAAAAAGCACAAAATTCTTAAATAATGGATTTTTGATATTTTAATATGTTCAATACGGAAGTTAATGAATGTGAGTATAAGTATTTGAAGGTTAAACTGTTTTGTTTTTAGAATGGTTTAATTTGTTGAGTTAAAAGTTTCAGGACGTAATTTTAAAATTTTATCTTCATATGCTTTTAGAATTGATGTAGTATTTGATAATGTATTTTTCCACTTGCCACCAAGGTTTGATTTGGTTTCTTTGTTTAATGTCATATCAACCATCGTTGGTCATTTAATGCCAAAGTCATCCTTGTATAAGAACAGCAGTGGTGCTATTTAACCCATAGCTGAGGGATTACATGGTTCATGCCTTTCCCAAAGGTGAACGTAATAAGGCGACTGGACTTCAAATTCGATTACTACGATGTCGCAGTCTAGCTCTTAAGTCACAACGTCGTGGAGACTCTCTCTCTCTCTCTCTCTCTCTCTCTCTCTCTCGTTATAACTATTCATCGTTGTGTATTTTTTGTCACTTTTAAAACTATTCTATAACATTTCTATTGATCAGAATATAATAGAACATTCATATAGATCATGTATGAACTGTTGATATTTTTCTAATGTTATTTTGTAAACTTGATTCAGTCTTGGAAATTTTAAAATTCTTGAGACCCGGTTAACACGACATTAAACACGCGTTTATCACAAATATGTTTACAAAACTTTCTCTCTCTCTCTCTCTCTCTCTCTCTCTCTCACACACACACACACACATATTTATTTACCCAACTTCCTCATTACGGGTAAGATACAACACAAGGTCAATTTTTATGCGGAGTTCAACAGGTTTGAATTCACAGTTTTCCTTCTCCTAGAGCAGTTGGCATACCAAGGTTAAAGAGCACAGACAGTCCTACTATTTTTCCCGTAGCCGGAAGGAGAATAGTTAAATGATTATCTTAACGCGATGTGAAATGCTAACTGCCTGGCCCAGGATTTGAACTCGAGTCGCCGAATCCATTTCTTACGACGATAACCATTGTATCACGAACACCTATCATGTGTGGATATATATCTACATATACATGTGTGTGTGTGTGTGTGTGTGATTATTGAATATTTCCTTCCACATTCACTCGCTTCATACACACACACACACACACACACACACACATAAACACACACACACGTTTGTACGTGAAGGGGAGTGAAAAGCGAAAGATAGGCACCAAAATCAGACTGATATGATTCGCTAGAAATCTAGTGTCATCAGAATGTATGACAGACTGATTTTACAAACAGTCTTTTACTTCCTGATTCCGTCAGTTTTCATTCCAAACTGAACGTACGTATATATATATATATATATATATATATATATATATATATATCCGTGTTTGTGCATTTACAGAGAAAGAAAGAGATTCTGAGGGAGTGACTGTAACAGTTACTGACAAACTCAGAAATTCGATTGAGGCATTAATACTCTTAGAAAAGGCATGAAACAACTTCCTTCTGCGCTCTATGCTATCACAAGTTAACTTCAAAAATGTCCTATCAGGACATAGTGTTATGTTAAACCGAGAATGGCGTGGGAGATTGAACACACCTGAGCAAGTAACTTTTCTGTGACTATCTTACATGTCCAGACAATGAGAGTGAATCCTAATAAATATTACCTCAGGTGACAATTTTGACAGGGACCAATCAATTATGGCTACACACACAGTCATCCCCCCACACACATATATATATATATCAGCCAGACCTTTTTGAACCTGACTAGCGATACGTGGCAAGAATGACAGCTACTGTTTCATAACAATTAGATAGAATCAAAAGTATAGTCTCGACTACCTTTTTTGATGTGTTGAAGGCTACAGAAAAAAAAAAGAGAATTGAATTGCTTTGATGAAGGCTAAAAAATTCTAGTTATAGCATAGCTTGCAGAGGGTAGTTCCCATTCACTTGTAGTAAGCAACGATTGGCAATGGTCACTAATTTCTGTAACGTTTATGAATACTATCCTTTTGACAGTAGTGCTCATAAATATTTAAATAATTAACAAATCGGTTATATCTACTCGTATTTCTCAAGTCGGTGTCTTCGTGGCAAGGAATAAGAGCGAGAGAAGCCATAGTGAGTGGCCAAGAGTGAAAGAATCGCAAAGATCGGAGTAGAGTTGATTACTATTACACGAAAGTAGAACTCACGAATCAGAACCCAATCAGCCATTGTCCGTCACCCGTTTATACATATTTCTTCGGCCTCAGTAACTGAAAGAATTAAAGAGAATAAACAAACGGACTTTAGTTGAGATTTTGGGGCGGAGGGTTGTTCCATCAACCATTGAGGGGGTGTCCTCGTGGTGTAATGGCTAAAGCGATGGACTGCGGAATCGTAGTACGCGAGTTCGAACTCCAGTCGCGCTATTACATTCACTTTCGGGCAAATACCCTTGGGAAAGAGGGCACATCGGGTGGTGTAATAGTTAGCATGTTAGACTAGCAAACCTACACGAGTGAGTTCGATTCTCATTGGGTGCCCCATTCATGCGGCCTTGTGCTACATCTAAGCAAAAAGCTTAGTAAATTAAAAATACCCTTGGGAAAGGTATGAACCCCCTTATCCTCCCAGCTATGGGTTAAATAGTACCACTATTGTTCTTCTGGGAGAATGGCTTTGGCATTAAATAACCTACAAAGGTTGATATGCCATTAAACAAAGAAACCAACTAAACCATCAACCATTGAGCAACCACATTATTATCATGATGATTGCAATCATCGGTTACAACTTTATACATCAGTATATAATGACTGTTTATTGACCTTAACTTTGTTTTGGTATTTGGCCAGAAGTAAGAAATACTTTGTGAGAATCGTACTCAATGCTAATGGTCTGCAAGTCTCGCTCATTAACCGTTATACCATGCAAATAGCATATCAACCTAACCAATGGATTAAGGAATCTATACTGAGCTTTACATTCTGTGGATCAATCTAAACTGAATCAAGACATCAAACAACGGTTCAATTGATAAGAAACATTTGCCTTCCTTTATAATAACCCGTAATGCGAAAAATTCTTAATTATTCGTTTGTGTTTCAAAACAGAATAGCAAAAGATGGACGCCTGTATTTCGTTGGCGAGGATTATAGCTTATCCAGATATAATCACATAATCATAAAAGCGGCCCTAACCCGCGCCCAAGAAAAGTTAATGGAAAATGAAGTACGAAAATATTATTTGATTTAACGTGTGGTTTTTAAACTGGGGATTATTAAGACAAATCTCTGCCTCTCTTCTTCCCAAACCCATTTGACATCGACCTTCCTTCAAATAAAGTTGTGTAAAAGTGCATGCTACTGACTACTAGTGCTTTTGATTAGTTCTTTTAACTGTGCTTGTTAACATTTTTCAGTGCATTTTTTTTTTGTCTTCTCTAAGTCGTCTGGCAAAGCTAGTTAAAATTGTCGTTTATTTAAAAGAATTCATTAGTCTAGAATAATGGTTCTCAAACTTATTTCGTCACAAAACCCTGATATGATTTTCTACACATCCAAACCTATACTTTTTTTCTAACAACTCTAGCAACCTTAATTCTAATGAGACAATAAAGGAAACAAAAATTATTAGAAAAACATTTAAGAAGAAACAAAAAGTATTCACATAAAGAACAGATATTAAATGAAACATTAAAATAAAAAGCAGTTGTTTCAACGTTGTTATAAATTCGTAATTGTAGTGAAAGAGAAATTATTAAAAGCAGATTAACCAAAGAAGATTTTATGTTTGGGTTGGATTTTTCTTTCGCTTTTTTACCTTGCAGACAAAGACATCATTCATTCAGTTTTTAAAAAGAAAAAAAAAAACTAGGAACTACTATATTTTATAAGATATATTTAATCAATTTTCTATAAGATATATTCTATTAACTTTTAAAGGTGTTTTATCAATTCTCTATCAAATATATTTAATGAATTTTTTATCCAATATATATTATTAATTTTTTCATAAAGTATATCTAATTAATTTTTTTTTTTTTTTTTGAGAGGCATCTTGCCTCACGGGACCTGAGAGTGGAATCCACTTTGGGAAATACTGGACTAAAATATTTACGTGGTGGTGATGGTGGTGGTGTCATTTCTTCTTCTTCTTCTTCTTCTTCTTCTTCTTCTTCTTCTTCTTCTTCTTCTTCTTCCTTTTTTTTGTTCTTCTTCAACTCCTCTTCCTCCTCCTCCTCCTCCTTTTCTTTGTTCTTCTCCAACTCCTCTTCCCCCTCCGTTTTCTTCAACTAAACTTCGCATTTGTGTAACTGAAATATCTTGTGATCCCTCCCTTACGATGAATTGGCAGTTCTCAAACCAGAAAACATCCTCGGAGAAGAAGGCAAAGGGCCAACTGACTCAGTTCATTGTAATTCGGAAAATGCAGTTGTGCTAAAATTTTTAATCACAGTCGATTGTGCTCGTCTTTCAAAGCTTCTTGCATAAAGTACACCATACAATATTGTTCATGGATAAGTAGATCCCTAACAATTTTTAATACATAGTTAATTTTCATCTTAACTGAAAATACCAGATTTCTTAAACCATTTCTAGTGAAAAATTATACAAATCAAAACAGATATTATTAGGTTTTATTGATTACCTAACTCTTCAGCCTTAAAACAGTGTAACCAGAAATAGAATAGCGTATATGTAGATATAAGGGATGTATTATTTGGCGGCGGCTTCATAATCCTATTCAGCTACATTGCTAATTAGTCTTCAAAATGAGCTTGTTAACCATTGCATAAAGATAAGCGCATAAATTTAAATTATGATAATTCAATACACAAATAAACATTCGTTTATCGTAAAATAAACATTGATATCATTCGAAGAAAGTGGTAATAGTATAACAGAGATGAGACAGTTAATCTCATAAGCGAATACAGCAAAACTACTGCAAAAAGAATACAAGAAAAGGCACAACTGGGGGGGAAAGATGATACTCTAGGAATTGTGCAAGAGATAACAATTTGACCATACTAACAAATTGCAAATGCACAAAACAGAAAACGGATCATCCAAGCCCAGAAAAAAGATCAGATCTTGTGTTAATTAACAAGAAGAAAAGAACATGTAATCAAGAGGATTTTATCATTTAAGCGGACCACGGAGTAAAAATGAAAGAAAGTGAAAAACTGGACAAATATTTGGATCTTGCCATGAAAAAAAAATGTGAAACATGAAAAGTGACGGTGACACCAATTCTAATTGGCACGTCGGGAACAATTCCCGAAAGTCTTGAAAAAATGACTAGAGGTATTGGAGATCAGAGGAAGAATGGAGACAATCCAAACCACAGTATTATTAAGACCGGGCAGAATACTTAGAATAGCCTCGAAGACCTGGGAAGATTTACTATCACTTAGACGCCAGTGAAAAACTCGGATTGTAATAATAATGATAACTTTGACATGGATGTGAAAAAGAAACTTAAAGAGAGAAAGTTAATCTCTATTTATAGCAGCACAAATGATATCATGAAAACTAATTATGTCAAAGTAAAAATTTACAATACTCAGGTGAATAGAGAGTGTGAACCATATGGCGATAGAGATGAAATAGCTAATCACACAATAAGTGAATGCATCAAACTAGCTTAAAGAAGATACAAGAACAGGTACAACTGGATAGGAAAGGTGATTCCCTGGGAATTATGCAAGAAACTAAAATTTCACCACATTAACGAATGGTATATGCACAAACCCAAATCTATCTATGAAAAGGAAACGCATTCAGTTCTCCGGGACTTTGAGATACTGGATAACTCTATCCAGGCTAGAAGACCAGACCTAGTTTTAAACAAGAAAAAAGAACCTGTCATATAGTGGATTTTGCAGTGCCAACTGACTACAGAGTGAAACTGAACAAAGGCGAGAAGCTATACAAATACTTAGATCTTACCAGAGAGCTAAAAACACTGCGAAACATGAAAGTAACAGTGATACCAGTTAAAACTGGGAACAGTTTTTAAAAAATGGAAAAGCGAAGGGTGAAATGGAGATTAGGATAAGAATTGAATCTATCCAAAACACAGCATCACTAAAAACGGCTAGAATACTTAGAATAGTTCTGGTCAGAGGAGACTTGATGTCACTCGGACTTCAGTGAAAACTGCTAGTTATTACTGGTGTGAAAAACTCGCTTGGAGTAAAATAATAATAAGAGAAACTGAATCTCTTTTAATTGCAGTACAAAATAAAAGAATGCCATGAGGACCAATTCTATCAAAGCGAAAATTGATAATATGCAACTGAATAGGAAATATAGATTATGTGGAAATAGAGATAAAACGATTAATCACATATTATGCAAGTGCAGCAAACTGGCACAAAGGAGTATAAGACTAAGCATGACTGAGTGGGAAAGATGATCCACTGGGAACTGAGCCAGAGATTTAAATTTTATCTAATCAACAAATGGTATAAACAAATGAGAATCTGTCCTAGAAAATGAGACACACAGAATTTTCTGGGACTGAAAGATACAAACAAATCCATCAATCTAGGTTAGAAGGCCTAATTGACAAGAAAAAACAACTTATCATTTGGTGGATTTTGCTATTCTATCGGACCGCAAATTGAAAATAAAACAAAGTAAAAAGATTAATAAATACTTGAATCTTGCAAGAGAGTTGAAAAGGCTGTGGAACATGAAAGTGACAGTGATACCAATTATAGCTGGGATGCTAGGAACAGTTCCCAAGGGTTTGGAAAAGAGACTGGAGGAAGTGGATATCAGAAGAAAGATGAAGACTACGTAGATCATAGCATTGTTGAGATTGACAAGAATATTTAAAAGAGTCTTGGAGACCAGAGGAGACTTGCTGTCTCTCTTCATCCAGTGAAGGAGGGAAAAAATAATTATAATAATAATAATTTTCACACCAATTACTTCTGTAATAATAACTTTTCAAAATAGAATAATAATAATAATAATAATAATAATAATAATAATAATAATAATAAAAAAGAATCTATCCTAGAAAATGAGACGCCCAAATTCTTTGGGATCATCTAATCTCGGCCAGACGACCAGACCTAGTGATAGTGAACAAAAAGAGAGAACCTGCCATAGAGAGAATTTCACCATTCCGGCTGACCTCAGGGTAAAACTGAAGGAAAGCGAAAAGAGCTATAAGTACCAAGACCTTGCTAGAGAACCGAAAAAAACTATGGAACATGAAAATGACGGTGATACCACTTGTAGTTGGTGCACTCGGTACAGTCATCAAAGGATTGGCGCAGGGACTGGAGGACTTAAAAATAGGAGGAGTGGAGAACGTTGTAGAGATCGGCCAGAACACTAAGAAGAGTCCTGGAGACTTGAAGAGACTTGTTGTCACTCAACCTCCTTTAGAAAACCATCAGATAATGCCGGTGTGAAAAAAACTCTGAAATGAGTAAAATAATAATAATAATTGTGGACTTTACGGTCTCGGCAGACCACTGAGTAAAATTAAAAGAAAGCGAAAAGAGAGATAAATATTAAGACTTTGCTAGAGAACTGAAAAAATTATGGAACATAACGATGACTGTGATGCCAATTGTAATTGGTCAGTTTGGTAAAAGGACTGGAAGATTTGGAAATAAGGAGGTCAGCGGAGACCATCCTGACTTCAGCGTTATTAAGATCGGCCAGCGTACGGCATACCTAAAGAAACCGTAGCGGCAATAACGATTCTCTATAGAAACACTAAAGTAAAAGTACGATCACCAGATGGAGACACAGAATACTTCGACATAGTAGCAGGAGTACTACAAGGAGACACGCTGGCTCCGTATCTCTTTATCATTTGTCTAGACTACGTACTTAGAACATCGATTGACAAAATCAAAGAGAATGGCTTCGAACTGACGAAGAAAAGAAGCAGAAGATACCCCGCAACAACAATTACCGACGCCGACTACGCCGATGACATAGCGATACTGGCAAACACACCTGACCAAGCCGAAACACTTCTGCATAGCTTGGAACGAGCAGCAGCAAGCATAGGCCTCCATGTTAATGCACACAAAACGGAATATATGTGCTATAACCAAACGGGGGACATCTCCACTATAGAAGGAACCCCTCTTAAACTAGTAGACAAATTCACGTACCTAGGAAGCAGCGTCGAATCAACCGAAAAGGACATCGAAACGAGGTTAACGAAAGCATGGACAGCTATCAATAGGCTATCGACTATATGGAAATCAGACCTAACCGATAAAATGAAACGCAGTTTCTTCCAGGCAGCGGTCACATCGATACTGCTATATGGATGCACTACATGGACGCTAACAAAACGGCTGGAGAAGAAACTAGATGGCAATTACACAAGAATGCTGCGTGCAATCTTGAACAAGTCCTGGCAGCAACACCCCACAAGACACCAACTGTACGGCCACCTGCCCCCTATCACGAAAACTATTCAAGTTAGGCGAACCAGACATGCAGGACATTGCTGGAGAAGCAGAGATGAACTCATAAGAGATGTACTCTTATGGATCCCCACACACGGCCGCGCAAAAGCAGGACGACCAGCACGAACGTACATTCAGCAGCTATGTGAGGATACAGGTTGTTGTCCTGAAGACCTGCCTAGGGCGATGAACGATAGGGAGGAGTGGCGAGAGAGGGTCAGGGATATCCGTGCTGCCAGCACGATATGATGATGATGATGAGAATACTGAGAAGAGCCCTGGTGACTTGAGGAGGCTTGCTGTCACTCAAACTCCCGTAAAAATCCATCAGCTAACGCTGGTGTGAAAAACTCTCAATGAGTAACAATAATCAAGATCATAATGATGCATCTTTATATATATATATATATATATATATATATATATATATATATGTATGTATGTATGTATATAGTCCTGTAACAGAAAAATCACAAATTGAAGTGAAATTTTTGTCAACATAACTACAATAAAATTCTCTAAAAGAATAAATAAATTTCCAATCTAATTAGCAACTTAATTGGAATAGCGTAAAGTCAGCAACGCACTCACACCTATCATTATAGTTTCTCAATAGAGTAACTATTAGATGATAATAATAGATACTCCACTCAAAATCCTCTATAGCCCTTTTATTCTAAGAACTTGAGTTCGATCAACTATTATTATCACTTTATGTTATAAACTTTATGAGCGTTCTGCCAGAGGATGTATGTAAATATTTGAACAAGCCAAAAATCTGTGTTCTTTGTGTCAGTTTGCAAGAACCGTTATGGATTTTGTGTATGGAGGTCCGAATTAACTGACTAGTTTGGCAACACTTCAAAATCCCAATGTGAATTCGCCTTTTCGATTTCCACGATTGATTATGAATAAGATTTTTTGAAGCATAGAAACAATTGTTTTCCTTCGACAATTCAATTTTACAATATATATATATATATATATATATATATATATATATATATATATATATTTAAGAAATTTAGCTTTCAGAACCACAAAATATGACAGAATGCTTGGTTAAGTTGATTGCAATAAGATACCATTCTTCTTGCAAAATGTTCCTGTTGTTAACTCTTAAACCAAGCAATTAGAAGCAAATTGTCTCTGTTCTGAATAGTAGTGAACAGTACTGTTTTTATATATGAGTTCAGACAACAGATTGACTCTAAAACAAGAGAACTACGAGATGTCAGTTCGTATTTTCTTTTACTTATCTATTATATGCATACAGGTTTCGTTAGTCTTTCACTCATGATTTACCTCCCATTCTTTTTAGTATTGTTTCAAAATTCCTATAATTCTCTCTTTAATTGAGCTGTGATTAATCCTTTCATAAACAATTCTTCACGTATACACACATTAATGTATATATATACCCACTCAAGCGCACCCAAGTACGTAAGTCATAAGCCTTTACTACTCGCTCACATTCTTTTTGTAGATACGCTGATGTACACTGCCCTTTTCTTAACATGTACTTGTTATTGTAAAAATGAACCAACTATATCTTAACTAGAATTCTTTTCTTCCTTTTTATAGATGTATATACATATATGCGTGTGCGTGTGCGTGTGTGTGTTCAAAAACTATAAAAACTGGAGTTGTATTTACCATGGCAGAAATGGACAATAAAAGAAACCTTCATTTTCTTCAAAAATGGCATTCCACACTTATTCCAGTGAGTTTTCTATTGGTCGAAGCACATCTGAAACTCCTCTTTTGGTACACTATGAAGCTGTGCCATTGTATTCTTTTAGTCCTCTACGTCCTCAGATCTTATGATTGAGATGAACTTTCAGTTTAGGAACAAATGGAAAGTAGCAGACAGCTAGGTCTGGTGAGTGTGGAGAAACTGCACTTGCGCAATCTTGTGTTTCACCAAAAGTGCAGTTTTTAAAACTGTTAAAATTGCTTATCAAAAAATATCGGGAATTGGTATTGAATCATCCATACTTCATTTGCACGTCTAGATTTTGTCTAGACGACTTGATATTATCATTTTATGATATAAGTTGTTTAGTCAGCTGTACAAACGTCTTTATTTAAATCCTAGAATGTAAAATTTTAAAATTCAGATATGATATCTTTTATCACGCTTTTTATACATGTATTTGTATGTGTGTATGTGTTTGTGTGTGTGTTCATAACCTATCAAAACCAGCATATCATAGCGAGATTTTAATAGTGCAATGCACTTAAAATACTCTAACTTGACGAATATAGCAATTTCCAGTCCAATGATAAATTCTGGAGTCAGCTTTCGCGCCGAACGTCATTTTTAATCATTCAAATTCTCAATATAACGTAGGGAACGATGAGATTAAAATTAGAATCATTTCCTCCCTCCTAAATTATCATCATGGACGGCAGTTATAGTGGGAACTCAACAGGCTCACGGGTCATCAACATTATTTTTAATGCTTCCATAACATCTATTTTGCTTCAATAAAACCTATTTTGCTTTAAGTAAAAACTGATTCAGTCCCAAAGAAAACGATTGGTTAGTGAAATGTCATTCATAACGAGATTTTATAAGAATTCGTTTTCGAATAAGAGTTTATCATGGATAAATACTTAATACTTGTTCACATCTAATATTGTGATTATCATTGTTCATTCTAAATTTACGGTTATTGCTCTTTTTAATTCAAATGAAAACTCGAAATCAGTCCCTGATAAAATGTTATGAAATAAGATTTTAAGCTTTCAGCACATCATAACGAAAATTTTATTAGAGCAATAAAATTAGAATGCACTCACTTAGAGAATATAGTAATTTCCAGTCCACATTGTAACTGAATGATAATTTTGTGATGTCTTCCCCAACCTGATATTACATACAAATTCACCATATAATAGAGATGCAATATCACCAATAAATAAGTACACTCCTAACAAGTGCTTACAAAAAAAGTTTATTTTTTAACAACCAAAAATGCCAGTGGAAATTCATACTGTCAAAACGGATATTATTAGGTATTATTTATTACCATATTCTACTGCAATGAAACCCTTTTACCCAAAATATATGTAGCTAGCCAAAAGTAAGTATAACCCTTAAATATATTTATGCAATTTTCTTTTTGATTTCCGTGATTCAATGCTGTAAAATTTGATAATGAATAATACCAAATAATATACGTTTTGATCTACTGGAAATAATAAAATCCTGGAGTATTTGATTTCGAATAAAATTATTTTTGTCTAATTAAAACACCGCCCTGAAGATGGTTTAACAAAAAAAAAACGAATGGTAAACGGTGGAATGTTATTCATATATAAATAAATACATCTTTGAATATTATGATTTTTCAAATTATATATATATAGAGACTTTTTAAACAAGTTTCTCCAATCAATCACTTAGAAAAATAAGAACAATAAGAATTTTTTATAAATATTCCGTATGTTCCCTGGAGATCAGTAGGATTAATTCTGGTTTGGTTTAGTTTCATGACATAATCTTCATGGGTTATTTAATGCTTAAGCCAGCCTTGTAGAAGAACAGTCGTGATACTGTTTAACCCGTAACTTAGGGATAAGGGTTTCCTTACCACTCCCAACGGGAGGTCCAAAAATCAACAAACTGGTGCGACAGGAGTTCGAACTTGCTAATTATGGTATCATAGTCAAGCTCGTTAGCCACTACACCACGGGTACTCCTCGGGCTTAATTTTCAGGATAGACTTTGAAGATTTGGATTCAAATAAATTCCAATATTAATCTATTTTCACCTACCGCTAATCTTGCCAATATATTGTTTTAATTAATCATTTGAATTCGGTTTTATGATTCAATGAACAACGAGAAGAACGGAAATCGTCCCATAAATAACACTCTTACTTTCTTCAGTGATTCATTTTTTTAATTTACTGATTCATCTCATAACAAAAGTTAAAATAAGCAGTTCACTCCAATATTTGGACCATGAGTCATTAAAGACTTTCTAAGGATTGTTTTTTTCTATTCTGATTACGAACAGCTAACAGACGCACATGCATTCACTGTTAGTGTCAGTGTTGACTGACTGGGACAATCACACTGAAATTAGTAACGTCATTTGTACCGACAGCAAAAGATGGCCATGACAATGAAAGAAGCTAAAAAAAGGTGTTGCGACTCGAACAAAAGAAATGGTAAATAATGATGAAAGCGACGGTAGTAATAAAAAATAATTCTAAAAAGAAAAAAAAGAATAGAAAAAGAAGACACACAAGTTTTAGGTCAGTCAGTAATCTATGCTGAAGTATATAACTACGTGAGCAAACCGTTTACTTGGACGATGTAGAGTGCTCTTTTAAATTAAAAGTTTTGTACGCAAAGAAGAATACACTTCGCCGTGCGGTAATGGTTACCGAGATAATTTAGTGGACCATTACTTGTGGGAAACTGGTACGATATTCATTATGAACCCAGGTACTGTGCCAGACAAAGCATTGTTGATAAATTTAACCTCGTGTCGTACATGCAAAACTCGGCAAATTTCTAGAAAAACGTATAATATATATATATATATATATCAAAGAAAATTATTGTTATAAAAAATGAAATTTCATTTAACTGATAATCAGCATTAAAACTGGGAAGAGTGCTCGAAATCTCAATGACAGAGTCAGCATAATTCTGACTGATAATTGCGCGCCTGATGATTGTGATAACGCGTGAAACATTTGTTTTTGGTTTTAAAAATCACACACACACACACACACACACACACACACACACACACACACACACACATATATATATATATATATATATATATATATATATCAACACTTACCGGATCACCATCATGACTTAGAATCGTTTTACTGCCATTATAACCAGCTGCGATCCAAATCTTGACCTCTTAGTCGAAGTAGACGGGTACTTCAACAAATGTATATATCATTTTCCAGACTTTTAGTCTCTACGAAGAAAAATACAAACTTTTCCTCCTATTTCAAATACACTTGACTCAATACGCTTGACTACGTTATTAAAATTCAAAAATGGCGATTGCTATGAGAATATACAATGTAGGCAGAGTAACATCATTTTAATTGGATTTTGATATAAACCACTTATATTGAATTCTGATATAAATGTGTTGATTCCTTAGTAATGATAGTGAGGTGGTAAACTTTGTTATATATATATATATATATATATTACCCAAGTCAGGTGGGTCTGAAGAATATAGCGACTACATTCTCTGCAGAGGAGAAAGACCCACTGCAACAAGTGTCCTGGATATGACACTAAACCCTACAAAGGTGAGGCCCTATTCCAGGAGCTTTCAGGAATGTGGAGTACTTTTTCATTGTCATTACTCTCAGGTCCACTTTGATCTGTTAAATTCCCATCTATGTGTCAAATAGAATTAGTATTAAATAGTGATACATGAAGTCATTTAATTGAGTACAAATAGAACTATTTGTGTAAGATAGGAAAATTTTTTAAAAAGTTGGCGACTGTAGTCGAGGGGGACCCGAAGGCTTCCTTTTCAATAGCTACCACACCAAGGTGTAGGGGAGGGCTCTACTCCATTCCCAGGATTGTTCCACTTTATCCTTGGCCCTCACCTTATAATGCTGAGTGCTAGGCAAGGCAGCATCAAGTACCATTTTTTGAGTCTTTGGTATGACTCGACCTGGGATTGAACCCCAGTCTCCCAGACTATTGGCGAACACTCTACTCATTAGGTCAATGGCCTGGTTTACTGTGTGCAAACTGTGAGGGATGCTGCAGTCGGCTGCTGCAGTGCATCTGTAAATGCCAATAAAGGCGCACAAAGACCGAGGTGATGTCAGAAAACAAAAGGAAAAGTAAAGATAACACAAGGTTTTGAAGGACTGGACTTGCTTACGAATAGGGAGGCTGTTACTTCGAGCCCTTTCTCTCTGCAATAAGTGCAGCGTGAATTCTAGTCCGCTATTGCTGCTATGTCTCTGAAATTGTTAACCACTGATTATCTTTCACGGCCACCTAGTCTAATGAACTCGATACTTCTCGTTCCAACAAACTATTTCTTCTGGGAATGCGACTGACGTTTATATTCTTCGCCGGGATACTAGAACCTTCCAGAATTTTCTGGATCATTCTACGTCACTCGAAAAACAGGAAGTGCTTGGTCACTTCGTTCTTTTTTTGCTGGCAGTCTCGTGCATGTTCATGGTTGTGAGGTCGCTTTGTTCAAACCCACATTAATCTACTGGCCGGCCAGGCTGGAGTAGGTGGGTGAACTATTTCCTTCTCCTTAGTCTTGTTACATAACGCATGGATACATCTACACACATATACGTACATACATATACACGTTCACACAGATATATATCTATATATGTACCTATACCTGCTTATATGTATACTGTGATATACATAAACACATATGCATGCACACATATAACTAGCCCTATATACCATCATGGCAAAGGCTCATAGCGTCACAAAATAGATAAACTCTAGCTTGTTTAAAATATGAATGGACTCTGGCATGTTGAAAAAATGCTAACTTCACTCAAAATGATAATATATGTATAAACAGAATTAGGTATAAACTAATAATCAAGGATTGATGTGATATTAAACCAAATAATCTAATCAATATGAATATTTATAATGTTCATTCAACAAATAAGGTGAATTATGCTTTGGCAATTGGAAGCAACGTTTACAGGTGTACCTTATTAAATGAAATCAATAGAGATGGGTGTTTTCATATCTCAGAAGACAATCAGCATGATCTCCTTTACAGACCGTTGCACACGAAACATTTTCCTTTACCGTAAAGTCAGTATGTTTTCACTCTATGGACTGTCTTTTCGATGCAGGCTTGTTGCAAACTAACCTATTAGTAAATATTTTTTCAGCAGAACATTCTTCTCCATGCACATTATACATTCTTTTTAAAATTTCATATGATTTGCATTTCTAAACCACAAAGACTTTGACAACAAACCTCTGTTCAATCCTGGAGCACTGTTTAATTTGTCTCCATTTTGAATAACCTCAAAACACATATTTTTGTGAGATTTTAATGATTTCTGCTATAAAACAATTTCAAATAATGCAGGGTTTACATTTATGGAAAAAAATTCGAAAAAAAATTTTTTTTAATCACTACATTTTATTGAATGATCCTTGTTTATATATATATATATATATATATATATATATATATATATATATATATATATATATATATATATTTACCAAACCTTCCACTCGGGCAAAAGGTCAATTTTTAAGCGGAGTTTAACAGGTTTGAATTCAGAGTTTTCCTTCTCTTAGACTAGACTAGTTGCCTCACCAAGGCTGAAGAACCCAATCTGCCCTCCTATTTTACCCATAGCTGGAGGGAGAGTAATTGGATTCATACCTTTCTCAAGGGTATTAGTGCAATGTTTATATATATATATATATATATACTCACAATTTATCAGAACAGTACTACTCAGGTTTTGAACTGAGAGATATTCCTTCTCATAGACTGATTACCCTATTAAGGCTAAAGAACCCAATCTACCCTATTACTTACGCAGAGCTGGGGGGGAGAAAGTTTTGATGATATAAGAAATAAAATCTTTATATTCAAAGACTCTAAGATAACGAGAGAATCTGACTTTTCAGAGATAATAGTGAAGAAACAGGACAGTATATTTGCTTAAGGCATAATTATTATGGACACAATTAATGGCTTGCGAGAACAGTTCTCTAACGATCACGATCAAATGGATGGGCTAACAATAAATTAATCTAGAGAGAAACGTTGGATTGAATGCCCTGACAAGAAAAGAGATTATATATATATATATATATATAGAGAGAGAGAGAGGGCGGGGTAAGGAGAGAGAGAGAGAAATGAGAGAGGGCGCTTGTGATGTAATGGTTACGTCGTAGGAAATGGACACGGCGACTCGAGTTTAAAACCTGGACGAGGCTGTTTGCATTTCACATAGTGTAATTAACTTTGGATAAGTTATGCCTCCAACTATTATCCATTCAGCTATGAGTAAATAGTAGGGTAGACTCGGCTTTTTAACCTTGTAATGGCAAACGGTCTCGGAGAAGGAAAACTCTGAATTCAAACCTGTTAAATTCTCGGTAAAAATTTCTCTTGTGTAACATTCTGAATGTGGGAAGGGGTTAGGTAAATAAACACACACACACACACGCACACACACACATATATATAGTACTTAGTATTGAGCACTTTTTTGCACTTGTAGCTTAGCAGCAATTACGGTGTTTTTTTTCTTTTGACCAATCAATTGCATATCTGTTGATTTTTTTCAATTGGTATGACAAGTTTGGCCTTTTCTTTCTTTTTTTTTTTTTTTTTCTTTTTTTTTGAATATATATTTTTCCCCCTAGACAGTGATTCGTTGTATATTTTTATCTTCGAATTACTTGCAGGTTTTTTCCCTTACCGTAAGTGCTATTATTCAATGAGTTATTATATATATATATATATATATATGCTTGAAGTTTTATAAAACTTCTTTCTGAAGATATTTGCCTACTCTTTTCTTTACAAGTGTTAAGAAACTTGGACGTGATCAACTCAAATTCAACGGAAAACGATTAACAAATGTGCCAAGAACAGTTCATTACGAAATAAATGTTTCCTGGTTCATTATAAACATGGATGCAACCAAGAAGATAATAAATATTCATGTATTGTTTTCAGCTTTCTTTTAAGAAATGGAAAATCTATCCCTTGAGAAATAGAAATGTAACCCAACTGCAACACCATTTACATCGATAACAATAGCGAATAATGAAGAGGACCAACACATGATAGTGATCAATAGAGACGAAACAATAGCGTTAAAATGAAATATGCACGTCTCTCGCAATATTGCTCGTCCATCGATCCGATGACGACCATCAACTGATCTGAAGATTAGCAAATGAACTACACAAGTGATTTTATTCATAGTAATAAAGGCTTGTGCAAGACTGGTCACACTTTTTGGATGAGCTGATAACAGAACCACCGTCCAACAGATTTCTCTGCACAGCACTCCACGAATGTTGAATTGAGAGTTTTTCCTTTTCCCAGACTGATTGCTTAACAAAGGTTAAAGAGTCCAGTTTGTACTATCATTTATACAGAGCTAGGCAGAAGAATAGAGACGGACATTTTAAAATAAATACACACACACACACACACACACACACACATGAACAAACACACTTACACATATGTATTTATCAACCCCTCCACATGAACAGGAAGTGACACAAAGTCAATTTTTTAAGCGGAGTTTAACAGGTTTGAATTCAGAGTTTTCCTTCTCTGAGACCGATTGCCATAGTAAGGTTTAAGATCCCAGTCTGCCCTACTATTTACTCATAGTTGAGAGAAGAAAAGTTGGATGCATAACTTTTCCAAGCTCTATACGAAATGCAACCATCTCGTCCAGGATTTGAACTAGGATCGCCGTATCCATTTCCTACGATGATAACCATCACTAGGAAGGAAAAAAGGAGACAAACATCTTCAGAAAGAAGTTTCATAAAACTTCAAGCATATGTGTGTGTGTGTGTGTGTTTATTTACCTAACCTCTTCCCACATTCAGAATGCTACACGAGGGGAATTTTCACCGAGAGTTTAACAGGTTTGAATTCAGAGTTTTTCTTCTCCGAGACCGGTTACTTTACCAGTGTTAAAGAGCCGAGTCTGCCCTACTATTTACTCATAGCTGAAGGCAGAATAGTTGGATGCATAACTTACTGAAGGGTAATAGCACTGTGTCACATGCAAACAGCCTCGTCCAGGTTTTTAACTCGGATTGCCGTGTCCATTTCCAACGACGATAACCATTTCACCACGAGCGCCTCTTTGTATATAATAAAAAGATAAATACAAATGTTACACTATGGAACCGAATGAACGTACATGTTACGTTACCGATCATGTCGAAAGCCGTAACACAACACAAATACAAAACGGACTCTGTAAAGAGAAGAAAAAGTGGCTAGTTGATTATAAATCAAGATATGAGAATTTTGTCACATAACATAATATGTGTACACGTCACACACACACACACACATATATATATATACATACATACATACAAACAAACAAATAAACAAACAAAAGTTAGTGATTATTAACTGATTTTTGCGACCTGGACAACCTAAATTACTTAGGAATATTAGGAAAATATATATTAAGGACAATCAAGTTCTAAGAAACACAGAAGTTATTTGTTCATATATCTACACTTAAAAATTAATTCCCATTTTTGATCAACATTTCATTTTCTTGTGTGTATTCCAGAATTGATCGTTTTTGTTCCAGAAATTATCTCCATTCGAAAGAGCTTTTTCCCCAATATCTCATTTTATTATGAAATATCAGTTGCTTTCGTCATTTATCTGCTACACATTCTGATAATGCGGTATTCTTAGCATAGTTTTTTTTTTTTTTATTGAAACAAAGTTTGTGATTATACATTCTATTTTTTTCAATTCGATTCTGATGAATATCCTTTCATCGTCACCATTACTTTCATTATTTGCATATTCTTTTCTAAAGGTAGCTTTATATATATTATCAGTCATACAATTACTCTTCAAAAAGTAATATATATATATATATATATATATATATATATATATATATATCATAAAGTCTTACTGATAGCATAAAGTTCCCTGACTCTTTCTTACCATTCTTCCCTGTCATCCATCACTCCTGGAAGGTAATTTAGTGAGCATTCAGTATCCACAGAGCTAATGTATGTTAGTCGTCGCTGGTCAGCTAATACTAGCGCGTTCATGGTTAGGAGTCAATGGAAGAACGTCGTTTATGAGTTCGTCGTTACTTCTCTAGCATATCTTGTTCGTCTTACTTGGAAAATTTATGAGATGGGAGGTAAGTGGCCGTACAGCTGGTGTTCTGTAGGGTGCTGCTTCTAGAATTTGTTCGAAATTAGCCCATAGCATATTCTTGTGTAGTTTCTATCTATATTTTGATTCATGCCTTTCGTCAGATAACAGGTGGTGTATCCATACAGTAGTACTGACGCAGCTACAGCTTTGAAGAAATTCTATTTTATCAGAGAAATTAAATTTTCATATGATCAATGACCTGTCAATAGCAGTCCACACCTTTGTTCGGTGTCAGCTGAATCCAGTTGATGGGACAAACTTCGGCCGGCCGTGGTGTCAGCGGCACGGATCTGGTCGGGTGTGTCTCGTCTCTGGACAGGGTGCCGTCCTCCCAGACTCTAATTCTCCTTGGAGGGGTATTGTTTATTGCCTGGCGCACCTTCTTAGGGAAATGCCAACGGGGCCCGAGGCATTTTTGGAGCCGCCAGGTGCGTTTGGGCTATGGCCCTGTGGCCGGACTCACCTTTAAAAGGCCTTAAACCACACTCGTCCGAATGGTGGGACGGTCGACAAATACCGTTAACGTGATATTGTTGCCGATGTATGGGAACTAGTCTACCGATTTCAAAGACTTGCTACCTAAAGTGAAGACAGTCTATTCTTGTTTAAAATACATGAATTTTGTTTTATCTGTGTTCATATTGAGACCGATGCCTCTTGCTGCTTGTTTCATTCTATCCAGTGTGAATTCTACTCGTGTAGATATTTTTGCGGAAAGCTCTAAATCATCTACGTAATTTGCCCCTATCATAGTTTCTACGTGATACCGTCTGCTTCTTGTGTTATTTAGTGTGAAACCATTTTCTTTTATAAGATATATTGACATTTGTAGTACGCAATCTACGTAGATTATAAATATATAAGCTGCTAATGTATCTCCTTGTGAGGCTCCAGTGACAATGTTGAAGAAGTTGTCACCAACGAGTGAGCGAACCATTGCTTTCGTGCTTTTGTAAAGTATCTCAATAGCGGTAACAGTTTTTTGTGGAGAGACTATATGCAAGTATTATTTGTTCCATCTTTTCTCTGTGTATGGAATCAAATGTATTGGAGAAATAAACGAACAGGAGTGCTACCTCGAGCCTTTTTACATGTACTCCTATGATTCGACGGATAATTAGAATCTCTGATGTTATGGATCGATTTCTCAGAAAGTCGTTTTGATTTTTTAAAGAATTTTCTCGACATCAGCTCCGAATCGATTAAGAAGCAGGGCATTTTAAACCTTAGCAGTTATAGCAGTAAGAGTGATGCCACAGTAGTTCTTGGTGATTCCGAGGTCACCTTTCTTGAGGAAGAGGTGGATACAGCTTTTGTCCATTTCTCTGTTTTGTTCATATTCAGCTTTGCATAATCAAATAAGTTTGTTGTCATATTTTCCTGTCTACCATACTTTAAAAAGTATTTCGTTGATTAATGTTCTTTCCATAACAATGCTCATTATCGAAGATAAAGCTACTTGTAAAGTAAAATAACTTCAAACTAAATTTTGTTTTAAATTCGGTTTTGAAGATGTTTGTGTATGTGTGCTCGCACGTTTTACGAGGGTAAATCAATATTCTATAGCCTGACTCATTGTTATTAACTGAATTTTGACCATAGTATCACATTCGATCAATGGGATAAATATTCATCACGGAATTAGGGATATTGATTAAGTAAAAAATAAAATAGAAAGTTTATATCATTTTTACGACTTAATCAATGCCCTTAATTAATATATATATATATATTTATATACGTTTGTGTGTGTGGGTGTGTAAGAGAGAGAGACAACTGTAGTGAGGAAGATTATGTTACGCCAATGTATCCCACAACGATGCTCTGCGCTAAATTAGGTTTTGTATAACCCACGCAAATGTACAAAGAAAGAATTAATGCACACACACCCACACACACTGACACTTACAAATTTATAATTTATGATTTACTACTGAGAGGAAAAAGTATAGAGACAGAAAAATAATTTTACAGAAGCAGTTTATATATATATATATATATATATATATATCTTTAAGAAAAAACCAAAGACTGGTTAATTTAGGTTTATAAATTTATTTCCATCCTGTTTTTCAGTTTCTGGTGTGAACCAAAAACACGAAGAAAAAAAATTTATACAGGACTTCTTCAGATCCAATGGATAATTAATCTGAAGAAGTCCTGTATAAATTTTTTTTCTGCAAAACAGGATGGAAATAAATTTATAATACTAAATTAACCGGTGTTTGGTTTTTTTCTTAAAGAAATATTGCTTTGTAATAAATTACATTGAGCTCTCTACCAGGAAAATTTAAATGTTCAGCTCTTGGATGATTTTCTTGTTTTGAAGGAATTACTCCCAATTCTGGTTTAACTGGACCGAATAATACCTATATATATATATATATATATATATATATGTGTGTGTGTGTGTGTGTGTGTGCGCGTGTGTGTGTTTGTTTGTGTGTATGTATATTTCATCTGATACTATAGCAACCTAGTCGGATTGAGCAGTAGAAAACATTGACTGCTCCTCTACAGAGGGGTAAGACCCTCCTAACGAGTTTCTTGAGTATGGTGAGGTACCAGTCTAGGAGCTTTGTGGAATGTGGACTACTCCTTCATTGCCATTACTCCCAGTTCCACTCTGACCCACGATGGTAGTAGTTGTTAGAGTTCAATTTATGGATTAAATAAGAATTTCAATGATAAATCGCCCTGTGGGCTGTGGCTGTAGAATACGCCGACTGGATCTCGATTGAAGACTAAGGCTCCCTCAACGAGGTTACCTGTTAGCTGTCAGTGGCGACGTATAATGCTTGAGGACGGGATCCTGATGAATGAGCAATCCGTGACCCGGCAATCGAAATGACTTGCAACAGTCCATTTAAGCCTTTACTGGACTAGACAGATGATCAGAGAGGCCCTATCCTATCAATCAAGCCCCTAGCACCTATATGATTGTCTCAACCATCTTAAGGATGCTGAGAAGGCTGTGACTGATGGTCAACTGCGAAGAGATACTTAAAAATATTTAAACTGCGTGCAAACAAATTATTAATATCAAAAAGAATTATTAGTATTAGATAGCAATACTTGAAACCATTTTCGCATTAGATAGGAATACTTGAAACCAATTCACTGTTTAAAAATTTGTTTGCATTCAATGATTTTGTTAAACATATAAGTTAGCCATTAAAACTAGAAAGTTACCAAGAATAATTATTTTTTTTTATTTCCGTAGTAATTCCTCCGTTTGGAAAAAGGCTTTACTTTCTTTTTAAAAACGCAAAAAGTGTTCATGTCTCCTATGAACTATCTTTTAAGTGTATAAAAAAATCAATCTCATGAACTTTACACAGATAAAACCAATCATCAAATTAATTGGGGGGGGTGCATAGAAGAAAAATATTATTGACGAAAATTCTTTTGATAAAACTATCGTCTTTCATAATCAATCAATCAATAAATAAAAGAAGTACAAAAAGAAACATAAAAATCAAGTTATTAATTTTTGGTAGATTTTTAAAATTAGTGTTTTATTTAATTTATTTGTTTAGTTATTTAGTTATTAGTGTGTTTGTTCATTTATTTTTGCGTGAAAAGACTTCATGAAAATTTGGTCATACCTACAATAGCTTACATACAATTTCCCCTGGTCACAGTTCCATCATAAGATTTCATAATCGCTTTGTAGATTCCATAAGTCTTGCTTTGGATGTTTTCTGGACTCGTATAATCTTCGTCAAAATTATAAATATAAGGAAAAACGTTTGAAGTTACTTAGCTACCATACATAACTTGTAAAAATCAAATGCTGATCATCTCAGAGCCGAAGCTCACCTTAAGAGTCGAGGGTTCAGTCAGTTGGTTCTTTACCAAGCTTGGCTTAGTCTAAAACAAAAGCCTCTGGTTACTTAAATTAGCGGCTTACTTCAGTAATGTTGTCTTCATTTACTAATCTTTGCTTAATCTAATACACAAGTTTTAGGATGATTACATTACCTGTTGTTCCTTAGTGATCATTCATTTAAGGACTGAGCTGGCTCATCGCTGCTTAACATCCGTAATGAGTTTTCTGAGTCGTTATTTATTAATCGTTGCTTAGTCTGGCAAGCATACCATATGTTACAGTGGGCGCCTCGAGTAGTATAATTGTTGGCAAGCTGCAAAGAATGAGTTCGAGTCTCCTTGGGTGCGCCAGTTATTCAGCCTTGTGCCACATCAAAGCAAAAAGCTTAATACATTACTACTATATCTTACAGTACTTGTTTTTCCTCTGGGGTCTCTCATTTAAGCACTAAACAAACTCATCGGTGGTTAATTTATCTAATTTTAATAACAACTCTCAGTACTTAAAAAATTAAAGACGATGATTATTTTAAAAGAAGTTTCCACTCAAAATTTTGGAGTCATCATTTATTTTTGTTAGTTTTGCTATTGTTGTTGGTATTGTTGCTTTGTTTTGTTCTTTCATGTATCACCCCCAACCCCGTAAATTAATTTAAATATATTTGAATTAAGAGGATAAATTTTACACTTCTTAAAAGATTGATTTTTTTATCTTTCTTTAAAAATACTGCTTTTTTGAAACCTTACTTTTGGGACTTTAAAAACAGTAAACATTTCTCTACTCCTGGTATTTTTTCCCATATTTTTTAATATTTTTCTGGGAAATCTGTCAATTCAAAAATATTCTCGTCAATTTTTCCGAGATGTTATCCAAGTAATCCCATTTAAGCGGCTGACTGATAAGACGTGTTTAACATCTGCTTGGAAAAGAATCCTGCGTACATTTTTTCTATTTTATTTTTGGCCTAGAAATACTTTCCTTTTTTAAATTCAATTCAGAAGCTATACCATTTAAGAGCCATAATTCTCAAATATAAGGCTCAAAATGCGATAAATATTACTTCGCTTGCGATGTCAATACTTACAAAATTTTCAACGATATATAGTGTTTCCGCCAATGTAATTAAGAAGCAAGATAGAAATTGTTAAATAAACAAACAACTTTCGATTATAATAAATAAAAGTAAAGTTTTCAATTTTAGACCGAAATTTAGGGTTATCTTTTTAAACAAAGATAAAGCTTAAAAACGACATTTTTACATTTTTGGATTTATAGTTTGAATTTTCTGTCTGAGGAGGTGCCCGTGGTGTAATGGTTATCGTCGTAGGAAATGGACACGGCGACACGAGTTCAAATCCTTGACGAGACTGAATGCATTTCACATAGCACTAATACCCTTGGGAAAGGTATGAATCCAATTATTCGCCTTCCAGCTATGGGTAAATAGTAGGGCAGACTAGGTTCTTCAGCCTAGGAGAAGGAAAACTCTGAATTCAAACCTGTTAAACTTCGCTTTAAAAATGACCTTGTGTCATATCCTGCCCGAGCAGAGGGATTGGGTAAATATGAATATTGTCTGTCGATATTCCAGAAAAAAATGCGTATTTTTTTGTTCATACCAATGTATTTGGGGTCCCTAGGAAAACAAATATTTAAAACGATCAAAGAAAATGAAAGAAAAAAAAACACTCGCATAGATATAAATACGGGATCATGAATACATTCTAATGAACAACCCTAAACTCAACCAAATACCTACAAATAAAACTACATGAACATACGCCTGCGTCAGCCATCTTGTCGTGGTTCTCTTACACAAAGCCGATATCGCACAAATGAAATTCCTAGGCGATCTTATCCGGAATTCTTTTCCAGAATCTTATCCGTCGAGTCACGAAGCCTTTTTTTTAAAACTTATGATGAGGGTACAAACTTCAAACAAAGCATTTGGAGCGGCTGCGCATGCGTGTCTCTGTGTCTCAGAAGTGAAATTTTATTTCGTCGCCTTAATGTGAAACATTTCGTATGTTCAAAGTGATATTGATATTAAAATAAAAATAAAAATAGCTAAGTACGGCACAAGACCAAATAGTTGTAAGGGTAAGCATGTTGTGTCAATCTTCTAATGAAAAGGAGTCTGTTTGCTTTGAGAATCAGCATCCTAAATTCTGATATTCGGTGTCCTGGGTAGAACACTAAATTCCATCCAATAGTAAAGCTTCAGTTCTGGTGCTCTGACGAATGTGGAGTCACAACCTCGTTGTCATCACTCCCAGATTCACTCAGACCGGAATGGTAATAAATTTTCTATCTATGGGTTAAACAGATCTATTTAAAAATTATTAGTATTGGATAGAAATACTTAAAAGCATATAATTGTATCAAAATCATTCATATTAAGAAGAGTTACTTCAAGCTTTAAATGTTTATATATATATATATATATGCTCCCTCCTGCGGGGGTTGAGAACTCTTGCGAAGAATTACCGACTGCCTCTCATGCTTAATGCGAAGTTCTTCTAACGAACTGAGCACTCTGGTAGCCGTTTAGCGTATATGTAAACAAAGGAAAATATATATATATATATATATATATACGTACAATTCCTTCGCTTATATTGAGGTTTCCAATATCTCTGTGGTAAGATATCCGATTGGCGTAAAATCAGCCGGGTTTCGATCCCAGCTTCAAGCATCTCGCGAGTAAAAACCACACTGATGAGTCATGATACAACCAAACAGTCTCTTTGTGGATGACAATATATATATATATATATATATATATATATATATATATATATATATATATATATATACGGTCTTGTTGCTTAGAAAATACCGACTGTATCAGTTGCTGAAGGATAATACCTCTCCCCCATCAGAACAGAGTTGTCGTTGGTATCACACTAAATTGTATCCAATAATACGGTTCCAGTACTAAAGCGCTAGGAAGCGTGGAGTACCTCCTTATCGCCATTACTACCAGCTTCACTACCGGGAGTGGTAGTACCAGTGAAGGTTCCATCTACAAGTCAAATAGATATGATAGAAAATTATTTCTATTAAGAAGAGTTTCTTGAAATTATTTACAAATGATCATCATTGATTACTTGAAAACATAATTGCAAGCAAAAAAGACTGACTTCGTCATTAAATAACGCAACAAGAGTTGACATGTCATAAAACCAACCAACTCTGACGCAAGCTCCAACATTTACAGTGACGGCACGAAGAAATACACAGTTACATCACCCAAAAGGATGTCTCAAACTAGTGATTTTGACTAAACTTTGTTTGTTTGGTTTAGTTTGGTTTGTTGGGTTTTATGGCATATCAACCGTTGTAGGTTATTTAACGCCAAATCCATTTTTATGTAAATAATCTGTTCTATTTAAAACAATTCAGTTTAGCATAAGTACACAGTTTAATTGTCAAAAACATTTCTATTTCAAACTATTCAAGCAGTTATATATAACAATTCAGTTAAGTGTAAATACAGTTTTAATGTCGAAAAACAGTTCCATTTCAAATAATTCAGTTAAGCATAAGCATTCAGTTTAAATGTAAGTACAGTTTAATTGTCAAAAACATTTCTATTTCAAGCTATTCAGTTTACTCAAAAAATTCAGTTTAGCATAAGTATGCTGTTAGTTCTATTTAACCCATAGATAGGACCCATATCAGGTGCTACCACTCCGGGCCAGAGTGGACCTGGGAGCGATGGCAATGAAGGGGTACTCCGCATTCCCCAAAGCTCCAGCATTACTGGAACCTCACCATCAGATTGTTTAGTGTATTATCCAGGACACTCGTTGGGTAGGGGTCTTACCCCTCTGCAGCGAAGCAGTCGGTGTATTCTACAGCCCCAGCCGACTGGGCAAGCTTTGTTTGTGAAACACCTGGTTAATATGAAACTTAACGTAGTTACTTGCCATTACTCTTCTGCGAGGCGCCTAATTCAGAAATCATTGTTAATTTACAAAGTTAAGGTACTTCATCGTAGTGTAATGGTTAACAACCTAATCTAGCTGACCATTGATAATGAGTTTGATTTTTATTTGGTGTTCTATATTTCTGACTATAACAGACTGGGCTTGATTTATAAGGAGTAACTGTTATTATAAAAGATATACCCACGTAATAGAAAACAGATTTAACAATTATATCTTTATATGTGAGTCCTTCAATAAACCGGGGGAATCTATCTATCTATCTATCTATCTGCATAAATCAAAGTAAGAAGGATTTTGACAGTAAATCAAGTGTTATAGAATGTAAGAAAGAAAAGGATCTGAGAACATATTCATATAAAAAACTGGACACCTATATCATTTTGAGTCTTGCCAGCTTCCCACGATACATAAATGATTGCTTTTTGTATCTCCAATGTTTCTTTTATTTGTGTCTTTTATGAACCAAGGAATTAATACGCTTAACATTAAAGATTTCATTCTTTTTATAACAATACGATTACAATGGGTATACACACCTGATATATAAATCATTAAACAAATTATCTAGGAGGAATTGCCAGATTATCTATCTATCTATCTATCTATGAGCGTAATTCAATTCATAAGAGGAATTTTTTGAAAAAAAGCAAGATAATTTTTTCAGAATTTTTTTCCGTAAATGGAAACTATATTTTCTTTGAAATTGGTTCATTATAAAAATGATTTGAATCTCGCAAAAATATTTGTTTTGAGGCTTTTCAAAATAGCAGTAAATCAAACAGAGTACCCCAGGCTTGAATAAATCTCAGTCATAAAATTTTAGGTGGCTAAGAAGTGCAAACAGTGAAAAATTTACCAAAGAATGTGTAATGTATATGTTTTAGTCAAAAAATGTTTACGATGGGCTAAACATTAGTTTACCACGACGAGCCTGGGTCGGAAAGACAGTCCTTGAAGTTTCCACTTCAACTTTCTGGTAAATGAATAGTTCTAGACGCAGCAGTCAGTAAAAAAGGTCATACTGACAGTCTTCTGAGACATGAAAGGATCCATCACTATTGATTTCTTTGAAAAAGGTGCAACTGTAAACAGTATTTCCCACTGGCAACTCTTTCAGCAATATTCACCTTATTTATTGAATGACTCTCGTATTATGAAGTTGATATTGTGAAAAGTTTTATAGTTTTGTTGATTAAACTCTTTTAAAGTGTGTCAATCTTTAGAGATTACCTATTTAAACATTTTGTAATTGTTTATATAATTTTCCCTAAGCAATACTAAATATTTATTTCATATCTCCAGCTTGAATAAGTACCAATAAGATCAATTATGTTTTATATGAATAATTATTTTAGTAAGACTAATTAATATTTTAAGTTTGGAAATTTAGATTTTGTAAGATGAGTTATGTTTTGGCTCATCTGAACCAAATGGGTCCCGTTTAAAAAAAATGAAAGTTTTTTGTTTTGTTTTTTCACGGATAATTTTTGCTTTTTTAGCATTCAAAAGACCTTCTTCTACTCAGGTAATTAGTCAGAATTAAAAAATATTTTATAGTTTTTTGACGGGTAGTCCTATTTACAACACAATCTAACATCGAAACGATTTTTGGCATTCCGACATGCATGTATACCAGTTATCTTTAGTTCTATTTTCCATTGCCAGCATGAAAATGATGCTCATTAATACCATTAAAACTTTGGTCCTTATAGTTATCTCCCTCTTCTGCTATTAGAAATTTTTCTCCTCCTCTTTTAGAGAATAACAAAAATAAAAACAAAGGAAGATAACTCCTTATATTTACACAAAAATCCAAGGATCTTTTCAACAATATATTTATACTGTACCCAAGAAACCCTCTCAAAATAATGCCAAATCAATATTCTTCAAGTTTCAATATTCTTCAAGTTTCATAGATTGTCTGAGACAGGTATTCTGTATGCTAAATAAGAAAGATTAGTTACGAAAAAACTTTTTTTTCTATTTTGTTTCTACACTTGATTCAGATGTGCCAAACCTTGCAGCAACATGGATTCACGCTAATTATTGTTTATTGTTATAAATTACTACCTTTTCCAAATAAGAATCATTTT
Source organism: Sepioteuthis lessoniana (assembly GCA_963585895.1). Lineage (NCBI taxonomy): Eukaryota > Metazoa > Mollusca > Cephalopoda > Myopsida > Loliginidae > Sepioteuthis > Sepioteuthis lessoniana. Next base: position 74,705 of record CAUZXS010005709.1, on the reverse strand, counting down.
TCTCGTTAAATGTTTCGCGTCCATAGTATGTATACTAAATTTGATAGATCGATACAAAACTGTTTGACTGTTTATAGAGAACAGACAAACAAACTCTTCCCACTAATAGATATAGATGTGTTTTTATGTATTTGTATCTTCACATTCGGTTGAATGTGCTCACGGGCTTTCAATATTATGTACGTCGCTGTATGTCCGTATTTTTCTATTTTTATTCAATTTTATTGCCCTCACTTACCCCAGCTCTTTCTTTCTCATTCGGTCTCTGAGTGGGCATAGTGGTACTTGTACTCGACTCTGAAAACAACTTATGCAAATGCAAACATTTTTTCAGGTATTTTTATACGTGTGCGTGTGCACGCTTATATCATGTGGACCTATGTAAATAGAAAGTACGTGAGTGTGCGTCTGTGTTCAAGGGCAGATAACCTTGTGTTTTTTGTTGTTTTGGGGTTTTTTTTTATGAAATTTTCAAATTTGCACTTATCAGCATTGCATCACATGATACGAATTATTCTCCCGGTAAAATCTTTCATTTATGCCAACTATCCTTTAAAGAAAAAAATAAGACTAGATAAAAACGATGAAACTTCAGATTAGAAAAGTAAATAAAAACTAAGCAATTTGCCGAGTATATACAGTTATGTCAACAGAAAAGGTCGGCTGCTAGATTTAGTACCGATAATAACAACAGCCTTGGCCGTGTGTCACAAATGTTTGAATATAATCTGATGATTATCGTTATCATTCGACGTCATATATTGGTGGAGTTTTGCAAGGGTGTGGAAGTTCAGCTGTTACTCTCAGCAATAAGTGTGCACCAGAGATAAAAAGAATCAGATGAAGAAGTTATCTAAGAAACATTGACGACTCCATATGGTATGCTTCAACCATCAACTTTAGACAACTTAACAGCGTTGATGGATGGATAGTAAATAAATCCTTATTTACCAACCCCTCCGCTCGGGCAGGATATGACACAAGGTGAATTTTTAAGCGGAGTTTAACAGGTTTCAGTTCAGAGTTTTCCTTCTCCTAGACTAGTTGCTTCACCAAGGCTGAAGAACCCAGTCTGCCCTGCTATTTACCCTTAGCTGGAGGGAGAATGATTGGATTCATACCTTTCCCAAGGGTATTAGAGGGGTGTCCTCGTGGTGTAATGGTTAAAGCGATGAACTGCGGAATCGTAGTACGCGTGTTCGTACTCCAGTCGCGCTATTATGTTCACTTTCGGGCAAATACCCTTGGGAAAGGTATGAACCCCCTTATTCTCCCTCCAGCTATGGGTAAATAGTAGGACGGACTAGGTTCTTCAGCCTTGTTGAGGCAACTAGTCTAGGAGAAGGAAAACTCTGAATTCAAACCTGTTAAACTCCGCTTAAAAATTGACCTTGTGTCATATCCTGCCCGAGCGGAGGGGTTGGTAAATAGTACCTTTCCCAAGGGTATTAGTGCTATGTGAAATGCATTCAGTCTCGTCCAGGATTTGAACTCGTGTCGCCGTGTCCATTTCCTACAACGATAAGTATTACACCACGGGCGCCTCCGATAGTAAATAAATCGGAAGATATAATGCTTGCATAAATGTGAATGAAAGACAAAAAGATAGATAGATAGATAGATAGATAGATGCCAGGAACAGTGGGACATGACTGTATTGATATGTAAGCATAGTTTTGATGATAGGTTTTCTTTTCTGAAAATCTGTTCACATGTGACAGATTGTTTCTAAATGAGAACTTTCATGTAACATTTTACATATTTTTATACCACACAATGCAAAACAATACTACATGGCCCATATAGATATTGATCTGCATGGTAGCTTCTAGCTTTCTGTAAATCCTTTTTGCACACGTCAGCTAACTGTCACTGTGATTTTTCCTTTGGGAAAACTATACAAATATATGTTGTATTTGTGGTGAACAGGTAACATCTGCGAATGAAATTATAGAAAAGAATTAACAAACAGAGAAAAAATATATCTAATTTCGATTAAAGTCGTTCCAAAGCAAGTCTGATAATCAATCAAAGTATAATAAAGGTGGCAAAAAATACTTTTACAGAACCCTGGTATTTGAAAATTTAAAGACATTCTTACGTGATGCGTTCAAAAGTATTAAAACTGCAGTAGTGTTTAACAAGACATTAAGTAAACAATTGATGAAAGGTAAATTTTCTTCAAACAGGTCTCCTTAGCACTCAACACACCAATTCCAACGAGTTTTCATTGGTTGAAGCACCACTGAAACCTTCCTTTTGATATGATTAGTTTTTGGTTGATTGGTTTTACATCTTTTTTTTTTAATTTCAAAGTCAGTTTTTTCTTTCTTTGTTTTTTTTTTTGTTTTTGTTTTTTGTCTTGTTTTGTTTTTTGTTTTGTTTTCCAAGCAATTATATTGTTCAAAGTAACTCCTAATAATTATTCATAATAAAGCCATAAGTATGAAGCACAAGAAATAATTGAACTCACTAACAATGTTCGGCCAGCCTAGCTTGAAAACCATCACACCTCGCAAAGTGCTCAGTATACATAATATCTGTTACTGCGAGCATAGTGAAAATGAGGGTCCCTTTATATCGCTCAAAAATGTTGGACACACGGATTTCGTTATAAACGTTAGAAACTCCCCGGTGGGGATACTGCTTGCACCCTAAGGAAGATTCCTCAAAGCATATGTTATCAATCATTGATGGGATACAAAATCGAACGGGAAACGCAAAATGATGAAGAAGTCTTTTCATCTCTTCACCGACTCTCCCATTGTTCCTAGTCTGTTATTTTTTCATCGATACTTTCGTGGAAGATGTTCAGACGACCTTAACACAATAGAACTTCTACATCGGGAGTTTTCAGTCAAAATTCCGTTCGCCATATCTCGAGAATTTCGTCTGTTTTTTTATATCCCTCGTTCTCGACACAAGTTCAGTAGAAACAGCTTTTTGCAAAGAACCGTTGAAATGTGGAACAAAATTCCCTTAGGAATGTTTTTCAACAGCATATGACCTTTACTGGTTCAAGTCTAAGATCAGTCAATATCTTTTTCTTTCTTTTATTTTAGATACCTTATCATTCCCTTGACATCTATATATTTATATTTCCATTTTCATTCCTCTCACCTCTTTTTGCAATTTTCTATACTTTCTATTCATTTGATTAATCTCGTCGTACTTCATGGTTGGTCAGTGGACACTCTGACTTTTCTTTGAGTGAATCTTTGTAAAATAAAATAAAAACAAAATAAAATAGATATACACGAACCAGTACAAAATCATAAATGGCTTTCCAAAATGTCAATTTTAATTTTTACCGTTTTGACGATTTACCATGACAAATACATTTGAGAAAAAAACATCTCCAAAGTCAATCATTTCATCAATCAATCAAGTTCATTTATTGATCCTTAGACAATATCCATCCATCCATTCATATTCCCATTCTCTACTTCCTAGTGGGGGTGTCCTCGTGGTGTAATGGTTTAAGCGATGGACTGCGTAAGCGAGTTCGTACTCCAGTCGCGCTATTACGTTCACTTTCGGGCAAATACCCTTGGGAAAGGTATGAACCCCCTTATCCTCCCAGCTATGGGTTAAATAGTACCACTACTGTTCTTCTCGGAGAATAGCTTTGGCATTAAATAACCAACAAAGGTTGATATGCCATTAAAAAAAGAAACCAAACCAAACCTCTACTTCCTATTCATTTAATTCGTTCACTCACCCGATGGTGACACCGACTTCTTTGATATTATCTCTGGAGACTCTCAATACATCATCGGGGGTGTCCTCGTGGTGTAATGGTTAAAGCGATAGACTGCGGAATCGTAGAAAGTGAGTTCGTACTCCAGTCGCGCTATTACGTTCACTTTCGGGCAAATACCCTTGGGAAATGTATGAACCCCCTTATCCTCCCAGCTATGGGTTAAATAGTACCACTACTATTCTTTTAGGAGAATGTCTTTGGCATTAAATAACCTACAAAGATTGATATGCCATTAAATGAAAAAACCAAACCAATACATTATCACCATTTTTATTTATAATCTGACTAGATTACATCCTACGAACGTTAATAGATCTAATAAAAGAAAACAGTTTCATATTAAAAAAGACAAGATGCAGACGATATTCTTGCAGAAACAATGAGACGTGTAGACTTCCTAGATGATCTTGCGCTTTTTGCAAATACTTCTACTTGAGTTGAATCCCTTTTGCCTGGAGCAAGCAGAAAGAGGAACCGGCCTCTACGTGAACGCAGATAGAACACTTCATGTGTTTTAAATGGCAAGCTGACCAATTCACATACCATGGCAGCAATATCTCATCTACTGAAAGTGATATAAACATACGCCAAGTGATGGTGTGGATTGCTAGTAATATGTAGTCGATCATATAGAAGTCTGATCTCTCTGATAAAATAAAACGGGATTTTTCAAAATTGTGGTCGTGTCAATACTACTGTATGGATGTACCATCTTGATTCTAATGAAACGCATAGAGAAAAAGTTAGATGGGAACTTTACAAGAATGCCACGTACTGTTTTTAACTAATCCTCATAAAACAGCTGCTGTACGGCTACTTGCCTCTCATTTTACAAACTATCCAAGTAAGATAAACAAGACATGCTGGGCACTGCTCGAGAAGCAAAGGCCAATTAATAAGTGACGTTCTCCAATGGACACCTACACATGAGCATAATAGTGTTAGCTGACCGTCAAAAATGTAAGTACATCAGCTCTATGTGGACACTGGATGCAGTGTAGAGGACCTGGAATGAATGATGGATGATTGGGACAGATGACGAGAGAAAGAGAGAGAGTCAAGAGACTCCGTACTATCATGATAATGATAATTCTTACCTTTTTCTAAATAATGGCGATTTTGGATTGCTTAAGTTGATTCTTAGAAATAAATCAATAGATAAATAAAAGGTGGGACAATGTCTGTAAATAGTGATACGAATGAAAATTCATCGTTTCCCCTTTTCTCATATTGGTGAGAACTATTCTGCCAAGGAAAAGGGAGAGCCATTCAAGTGATATCGGCCTTCAAAAAAAGTGGACGTTTCACCGAAAAACTGTTTTAGGGACAGTACGAAGGAGTAGGTCGTTGAAGCAATACATAGAAGATCTACAAAAAGGAATAGTGTGTTGTGTATATTGAACTTTGTTGGGATTTGTTTTGCCGGTTTTGTTTTTTGTGCTACGTTTTCTTTTGGACTCTTAACACATATGTCTACATCGTTCTTGTGTTTGCTCTATTCCAAGATTCCCGCTGCCGGCAGCCTGATGAACTGTCAAACGGGTTTCACTAACTTGTTGAATAAAGATAAAGAGGTTTCTTTCCTTTCTGTTCAAAAGCTTTATTTATCTGGTATCTGTTTTATTGTTATTGCTGTTGCTTGTCATTCCCCTTAATTCTGCCAGCCTGATTTTTAGTTACGAATTCGGCTATTGTCAGCACCTGGCTTGGACAGTCAGTCCACAGTGTGACTTTGAAATGTGGCTTAGCGACGGGGCCGGTTCATAACAATATACACTCATGCGTCGAGTTAGCAACGCTGTTAATTATCAATGCTTTGACGCTTGAGAATCTCTGTCAAATATAGATTAACATAGGAAGCTCCTATTGTAAAGCCTCCCATTTATTTCACCTGAAGCCATAACGGATACAAGAAGCACAATAATACCGCTAGATAGAGCAAGTTTTCTGTTACAAAACACCATGTTTTCAGACAGTCACCGAATTTTTGCCGGTGATGAACAAAAAAGAAACTGTATACTGTGCTTGTAAGAGGGTTGCTCTGAAAGTATTGCCTCCCATTTTGTTATATTGTACCAAAGGCGGTTGTTAGTGGTATGTCAGTAGAGGCAGAAACTTTCAAATAATAACCTATAACTTTTGTTGTATTGTTACGTGTTGAAATTTAGTGGTATGAAGCTTAGAGAATTCCTTGATGCAAAAAAATGCTTTCACTTAGGATCAAAACTATCCTCTTCAACCAAATAAAAAGAGACTATGAGTTTAAAGTTTTAGAAGTCCTTTTTTGGGGACTTCAGCGTTTTCCTTAGAAGATCCAGAAAGTTTTCTCCTCGCTATGAAAAACAGTCTAGAAACTCAAAAAATTGGCTGGGTTGAATTACTAACTTATTAATAAACGTGGGACTCAACCGTAACAACGTTTTTGTCTGTTCTTTCATCACCAGGATCAAGTGACAACCTACTCATCTCGTCAGCTTTTCTTCACCTCGACAACCATTTTTGAAGACCCACAATGGACAATCAACGACTGAATATAAGTTATTGAGTGTGAGTGTGAATTAATTCTGTAATCCAGTTAGCCAGCTGGCTAGAGTAGTAGAAGCGTGTACGCATGGGTATAAGGAGGCTAGGTCTCCCTCAGCTTAGTCAGTCTCTCCTTTACTCCAACTTGTAGTGACGAACATCAAATCGCTTACTGTTTCGTTATCTTTTTCTTTTTTATACGTGTGAGCCTAAAAGACTTGATTATTTCCCCAAATAATGCCTGGTACTCCAACTAGTATATGATTTTCTTTCACAAATTTCTGAAGTTTATTTGATTCACCTTTATTTATATGGATAGAATTGTGCATTTTTAATAGTTTTTCTAGTTTTAGCTATTTAAAATGTAAAAACTCCTCGTTCAGAAGATGTCTTACAATGTCAACAGATACGTCATTACATTGCTCTTAGTACCATCCCTTAAGACAAGTACCGTTATCGGAATGAGTTGTGGAGAACATCAATTCAAATGTTGTCCTTACAAAACAATGGCGCGTTTTGATACATTATTTACATTTGTGCTTTTCAGGGTTACTCTTACTCGTTACGGGCGGCTAAAGAGGCACAAGACTTAGCGAACAAGGTTAATAGAGCTTTGTTAGTGAATTCGATTCTCTCTAAGTGCTCAATACTTCTGGCCTTGTATCAAACTAAGCTAAATTTCGAAATTAAGTATTCTCGCTATTCAATTGTTTCAACTCAATAATCACTTTGATAAAAGTTATCAGAGCAATAGAGAAAGGCTACCAACCAGGTGACCCTTTTTTTACCCCACCAAGTAAAATGTGGTCGATTAGGGTTTCTAGTTGGGTTAAAAAAATAAAAATAAAAAACGAATACGGATTTAAAAGCGGTCTTACAAAAATAAGATGTGGAAGCATGGGTGTTCAGATAATAAATATATCAACCCAGATTAACCAACTAGACATGGAGAGTACAAAGAAAGGAGGGACTGGGAGAAGAGATTGACTTCGAGATAGATAAAAGTGAACAAGTTAGGATATGAGTCATAAAGCTGAAAAATGTCCAAGCGAATGGCGTTCTTAGTTGTTATGTCTGTTCATTAAGTCACCTCCGCTTACGAAATAAATATCAATAGAATAGCATCTATCTATATAAGGGAAAGTGGTGGGGAGCACGCACGTGCGTGTGCGTGTTTGCTCGTGTGTACATGTGTGTACATGTCTGTGTGTTTTTTCTTGCATGTATGTGTGTGTTTGTTCTGGCGTGTACGTATGTTTGTGTATGTATTTGCACATGTGATTGCATGCGTGTTTGTGCGCAAAGGTGAAACAGAAGATAATCGGAAAAAAGGATGATGCAGAGAAAAGAGTGGTTGGTAGGTTGGTGGGTTGCTTCTTATGGCATATCAACCTTTGTAGGTTATTTAATGCCAAAACATAATTATATATATATATATATATATATATATATATATATCAATTGTTCGCAAACAGATAAATGATTTCAAGTATTTCTGTCTAACACGAATAATTCTATTCAGAATCGATTCAATTTAACATCGGTCATTTGGTTGCTCACATTTAAATTCTTACACCGTTCTAACAAGGTCAGAGTGGATCTGGGAGTAATGGCAAGGAAGAGGTACTCCACATTGCCAAAAGTACCAAGATTAGTGCCTCACCATCAGATGGTTTGGTGTCATACCAAGGACACTCGCTGTGAGCGGGGGCGGAGGCGGTTTTATCCCTCTGCTGGGATACAGTCGGTGTATTCTACAGCCCTCTCAGCCGTCTGGGTGAGGTGAGCGAGAGAGGTTGTATAAAGCAAAGGGAAAGAGGCAAGCACAAAAGAAATAAGGAAAATGACGTGAGAAAAATAGAAAGAAAACGATGAAAGGGCGGAGCATGGGAAGATACAAAAAGTATAAGTCAAGATCAAAAAGAAACAAGGAAGCGAAGAAAGAAAACGGTTTTATAAATATACTTATGATTTGACGGGAAAAAATTAAAGAGAATGATTAAAGAAAGAAAAAAAGGAAGGTGACTGATGTGATGAATATGTTAATGGACGAGGGGAAAAGAAAGAAAAACTGAAACTAAATGTAAAAAAAGAAAGAAAGAAAGAAAGAAAATGGAAGATGAATGCAAAGTAAGAAAAAGAGTATGACTTGAAAGTGAGAGTGGGTTTGGTTTTTCAACCTTCGAGAGTATTTAATGCCAATGCTAATCTTACTGAACAGTAGCGGTGCAATTTAACCGATAGCTTGGGGGATAAGGGGGTTCATAATTTTTACCTAAGGTATTAGTCCTAAAGTACATCTAATAGCACTGTTGGTGTCCAAACTCGATTATTTAGTGGTCGCAGTCTAGATCTGTAGCCATTACGAAACGGGGACTCCCCAGAAAGAAAGAAAGAAAGAAAGAAAGAAAGAAAGAATATATCTTGTGCTAAAAAGGAAAACAAAAGAATACATGGAAAGGGAAAAAAAGGAAAAGTAAAACACTAAGAAAAATTGAGAAAAGAAAAGGAAAAGACTAACGAAACAATGAACCGAAGGACAAAAGAAGAAGAAAGAAACAAAACCATTTATAAATGAATAGATTCGAAAAACAAAAGAATAAAACAAAAGTGACAGAACTAAATGTCTCTCATTTATTTTTTTTTTCTTCTGTCTCGAAACCGCTTCTTAATTCATTCATGTGGATTTTATATATATCCTACTTTAGCGTTAAAAGAACTAGATTCAAGGCTTTGAGAAAAGAGTGGAGAGAGAGAGGGGGGATAGAGAAGGGGGAAATATAATGTGTGTGTGTGTGTGTGTGTGTGTGTGTGTGTGTGTGTGTGTGTGTGTGTGTGTGTGTGTGTGTGTGTGTGTGTGTTGAAAGAAACAAAGAAAAAGTAAGATAAAAAGATGTTTAAGTGTATTATTGCGTTGTGTATGTATTTGTGTGTCTTGAACGAAAGAAAGAAAGAAAGAAAGAAAGAAAGAAAGAAAGGGTAACATAAGTAAAAAGATATGTTTCTATGTATGTATTGTGATGTGTGTAGGTTTAAGAAAGAAAGAAAGAAAGAAAGAAAGAAAGAAAGAAAGAAAGAAAGAAAGAAGACGTAAGAAAGAAAGAAAGAAAGAAAAAAGAAAGAAAGAAAACGTAAGAAAAGAAAGAAGGAAAGAAAGAAAGAAAACGAAAGAAAGAAAACGAAAGAAAGAAAGAAAGAAAGAAGACCTGTTTCAGTGTATCTATTATGTCGTGCTTGTGTATGTGCGCGCGCATGCGCGTGCAGAAAGAAAAAGACGTCCTGTGAAGTACAAAAAATGTCCTCCTTTCCTAAACCCCCATACTTACAGACAACGATCTCGTTCGCACTAGCAATACTTATACTATCCATCGGCTTTCGAGTCAGTCTTTAAATAACTAACTTTCCCGACGTCTTGACTGCTGTTTGTGTAAGAAGCAAAAGGGGAAGGTGGCGACTCAAACGCTTCATAATCACTGGCTGAGGTCACTTGCCGTTTCAGTGACAATACTTTAACATTTTCATTTTTGTCTTTTGCCTCTCTGACAATCATCTGTGCTTCACGAGTTAAAGTTTTCAACACCTTTTTTTCTTCTTCTATTCACCTTCCTTTCATGGCACACACCTACTTACCCTCCACCATATTTACATACCCAACTTCCTTTCAATCTAGCTACCTAGTTCATGCCGTGGCTCATTTGGTAAGTTTTTTTTGTTTTTCGTTGTTTTTTTTTTTTAATACTGTATTTACTTTTGTATGATGTGACCTCCTATATTTATAGGTGAAAAAAAGAAACTTAAATAATTTTCTTTTCTTGTATGGTCGACTCTACTCTTTAAAACAAAACCAGTCTCTGAGGGAAAATATCACAGCAAAAGAAAAAAGAAATGTACCGCCTTTCCAATTTTAGCTACTTTTTTTTTTCATTACAGTACTGGTCCCATCTTTGACGTCATCGATTTTTGCGAACTATTCCCCACCCACCTTCTTTCACTTCTTTCCGATCGCCAAAGAATCTCTAACCCTTCATGTATTCAATTATTATAAAATGAATGATTATCATGAGTTCATTATTTATTTATTAGCAAGTTTATCTCTTAGAGACCGAAAAGTACAATCAAAAGTACAAGAAAAATAGCTTCAGCCATCAGTGGCTTCATAAAAATCAACATTAAAAAAAATAGGACCCGACTGTATCATTGTTGTTTCATTAGACCCCACCCCCTTTTTTTTTTTTTTTTTTCGAAGTCAAAAGTGCTGAACTCGAATGCCATTGGCCACAGGGTTTCTTTACGGAAAATATATCTGTCGAGTGTACAGAAAGATTAACCGCACATAAAGAATGGGTATAACACGTCTTCCTGCCAAGTATTTGTTTTTGTTTTTTTTTTGTGTTTTTTTATGAACGGAGTAGAAGATGAATGGTTAAAGATAAAAACGAATGAATATATATCTTTATTATTTTCACCCAATGTGAGTTTTCCACATAATTTTTAATTTGTGGTTTTTCACTGAATCTGAGTGACTGCAAGTCTCCTCAGATCTTCAGGATTCTTTTAGTGTTGTGGTCCGGATTTTCTCGATTCTTCCTCTGATCTCGAGTTGCACAAGTCTCTTTTCCAGACCTTGGAGACCGTTCCAAGTGCACCAACTACAATTGGCATCACCATCACTTTCATGTTTTACAGCTTTTTCAGCTCTCTAGCAAGATTCAAGAATTTTTCTTTCCGTTTTCTTTTCATTTTACACTTTTGTCTGCTGGAACAGTAAAATCCAATCGATAATATGTTCTTTTCTTGTTAATTAATACAAGGTCTGGTCTTCTGGCTGAGATTGAATGATCCGTTTGTTTCTCTAAAACCCAGATTATTATTATTATTATTATTATTTACTCTTTGAGAGTTTTTCACATCAGCGTTAGCTGATGGTCTTTCATTGGAGTTTGGGTGACAGTAAGTCTCCAAGACTCTTCTCAGTATTCTGGCCGTTCTCAATAATGTAGTAGTTTAGATGGTCTCCACTTGTCTTCTTATTTCAAAGTTCTCCACTTCCGTTAATAATCATTTGCTGACTGTACCAAATTATTATTATTATTTTTATTATTATTATTATAAAAGATAAAACGAATAAAATCATCCATCTCAAAAGTTTTGTCGTCCGCGCTTGTCATAACAGTAATCGTCTCCAACGAGCCAAGTTCAAATCCCTGACGACAGTGTTTGTTTCACTTTTGTGTAATTGCCTAGTCTACCCAACTATGGGTTAATAGAAGAGCAGTCTAAGCTCTTTAGTCTTGGTAAGGCAACAGGCTGAAGAGAAGGAAAAGTTAAATTTAAAACCAGGTTCTAGCAACTCCACCCCATAAAAAAAAAAATATTTTCTACGAAGCCGGATCACCATTACAGATGTGATGTGGCGGTGGCCCTATGCTGTTCAAAGGCGTGGTACATTATAACTTACGTCTTTAAGTTTCACTCTTTCTTTTTCATCCGGTGCTGAATCACCAACATGTACCTGATGATCGTGAAACTGTAAGTTGGGTAATTTAATTTGTTTTACTTTTTAATAATATTGTCATATTAGCTAGATGATATTTTCTTTGGTTTGGTTTGGTTTGGTTTCTTTGTTTAATGGCATATCAACTCTTTTTGGGTTATTTAATGCCAAAGCCATTCTCCCAGAAGAACAGTAGTGGTACTATTTAACGCATAGCTGGGAGGATTAGGGGCTTCATACCTTTCCCGAGGGTATCTGACCGAAAGTTAACGTAATAGCGCGACTGAAGTACGAACTCGCGATCTACGATTCCGCAGTCCATCGCTTTAACTATTACACCACGAGGACACCCCCGTGAATATTTTTGTGCGTGCAAGCAGAATATCGCAGATATAAATATCTGTACAAACTCATAACATTTTTTTTAATTCGTGATGTTCTAATACCAAAATGCTTATTCATCTTAAAAGTACAGCTTGCTTTGTCCTTAGTTCAAGTTCCTTTACGTCAGCAAAAGACACGACCAACTGAAACTGTCCTTTTATGAGCGAAAATACACTTAAGTTAAATTATATTCGGAAACAAATCTTATTTCAGTTATTGACCTTCCTCACATAAACTATCGCTTGGCGCTTAGCATATCTCGATCAGATGGTGAATTTTTTTTTTTTTTTTTGCGTAATCTAACGAGACTTTCTTTCCGATTAACTTACCATACTGGCACCAGCTTAACTATTGAAAACCCATATATACTCGTGTATAGGTCGACTTTTGAAGACCTACGTTTCAGGCAAAAAGTCAGCATCAACCAATGAATAATGATTTGTTGTAATTCAAGTATGATGAGAAGAACTCGGGTAACCCCTGGGTTAAAGAATTAATTCCATAAATTAATGATTTTCTGATCGGCTTATATACGATATCAACATATACATGGTTTGGTTTGGTGTCTTTATTTAATGGCATATCAACCTTTGTAGGTTATTTAATGCTAAGTTCATTCCTATAAAAGAACAGTAGTGTTTCTATTTAATCCATTGCGGGTGGGGAAGGGTATCATACCTTTCCCAAGGGTAAGAATCTGAAAGTGAACTTAATAGCGTGACTGAGGTTCGAACTCAAAGTCCAGCACGTTAGCCGCTAGGCCACGAGTATTCCCTCCAGCGCAAAAGAAAACTTCACAAAATTATTATCCGGTTGTGAATTGGACTTGAAATTTCTTTGTTCCGTAAGAGTATTTTAAGAATATTGCTTTGACAGAAATCTTGCTATGATGTGCCGTTTTTACTGGACACAATAGCCGTCGATTGTTATTCCTATCTGAATAATCAAAGAAGTTGACAAACAAGCATTTATAGTGAGTTTCCCACTTTTATTACTTGATGTTTTAATTTAATCAGGATGGCAATTTCTGTGGGTTTCCGACCATTATTTCGTAAATCCATTTCTGTTAAAGCTCTTCAAAGGGACTTCTACACGTTAAGACCCTCAAAACACGTCTGACTCTTCCTGTGATTCTGAAAAAGGCCCATAACATATACAAATAAATGAATCAATAAAAATCAAGCATTTTTCTCTTTCTGGCTTGTGACTTTCTACAGTCAATCAATCAGTGCGCATCTGTAATTCCAAAATTGCTTGTTTATTTCTTTTAATTCATACTCTGGCTCAAAATCTCTCAGTTGAAGTCACCCCTGCAGATGTATGACCTCAGGATCAAACCTCGTTAGCAAGTTCTGTACAAGATGACGCATTACATATCAAATTGTTTTCAGTCTTACCTGCATATTTGATTATGTTAATTCTAAAAATACACAGATGGAAAATAAAACAACCACGCTCAAAACCACAATATCGATTTTGACCAGAGTCCTAGTATGAGCACACTAGAAGATTGTAGACATTCTGATAAAACATTGATAATAAAAAATACATTCCAGAATATACTGACAGCATCCCTTGCAGAGTGGTAAGCCCCTCTCCTAAGAGTGTCCTGGTTATAACAATAAACTGAATCCGGTGTTCAGTTTCTTTAGCTCTGAGGAGAGTAGAGTCACTTTTTAATGGACTCTTCTTAGAATTCTGGCCGATCTTAACAATGCTGTAGTTTTGATGTTCTCTGCTCTTCCGATTTCCAACTCGTCCAGTCCCCCCCCCCACAAAGTCTTTAGTAACCGCTCCGAGTGCACCAATTATAACTGGTATCACCGTAACCCTCATGTTCCGCAGCTTTTTTAGTTCTCTAGCAAGGTCTAATTACTTGTCTCTCTTTTCGCTTTCTTTGGTTTTCGCTTTGTGGCTCACGTGAACGACAAAATCCACAAGGTGGCAAGTTCTTTTTTTCTTCTTACTTGACACTAGGTCTGATCTTCAGGCCGGAATTACGAGGGTCATTAAATAAGTTTCCAGACTTTTTTCGTATGGGCACTTTTATTGATAGTACACACATGAAACTCTAGTCCCCTTCGAAGTAATCTCCTCCGGCTGCAATGCACTTGTTGTACCGTTCCAATAACTTCTGGATGGCCCCATAGAAGTCCTCTTGTGTGAGCGTGTCAATGACCTTCGTCACAGCCTCTTTCATCTCCTCAATTCTCTCATAACGATAGCCTCTGAGCTTAGGGAATAAGCAAAAGTCTCAGGGACCAACGTCTGGACTATAGGGAAGCTGAGGAACTGTCTTGATACCCATCTTGGTCAAATAGTCTGTGAAAAGGATGGAGTTGTGGACCGGTGCATTGTCCTGCAGGAAATGCCGCTGACCCGATTTGAAGAGTGCTGGCCTCTTCCCTGGGAATCTCTTCCTGAACTCCCTTAAAACCCCAACATAGTAACCCTAACCCTAACCGTTTGGCCAATCAACTCTGGTGTATTGACGTCCTTACTCCTCCCACACCTCTCATCCTCCCTCACAGACTCCCTGCCTTCCTTGAATCTCTTATGACACTCAAAAACTGATGCTCGATTAATGCAAGATGGTCGAAAAGCAGTCTGAAGCATTCCATACGTTTCTGTGGCATTTTTTCCAAGTTTAAAACAAAATTTCATTGCGTATCGTTCTTCTAAATTATCCTCACATCCAGATTGCATTTTTGAAATTCACCAGTTGTGACAATCAGGCTTTAGTTGGGTGTATTCCAATTGCTGCTGTTGCTGTTCATTAGAAGTTGAAATCATAAAAATTGGTCAGTCATCTCATAAGATATATAGCAATAACATACTAAATTTTCAAGAGTCTATGACAATTTTAAATGCCTGTACAAAAGAAGTCTGGAAACTTATTGAAGTCACCATATAGGTGATACATTTATAACTCAAAATCCCACTGAATTGTCGGCGTCCCATTCTCTAGTTTGTACATTTACCGTTTGGTTGAACTGTCAAACTTTAATTTCTTGCATAATTCCAAGTGGATCACCTTTCCTAACCAGTCATGGCTAGTCTTGTACTCCTTTTGTGGTAGTTTGCTTAATATGCTTATTATGTGATTAACCGTCTCATCTCTGTCTCTACTTACTATTCTGTTGCGTATTATCAGTATTCGCTTTCATATAATCGGCCCCTATGGCATTATTTTTTGCTGATATTAAGAGAGATTCAGTTGGAATAGTCAATTGAAACCATTTAACTGTTAATAGATTACTAGTATTGTAAGGCTCCAAATAACATATGACAATATTTCTTATTTAAGCTTTTTATCAGCTCATGATGGAGGGTCCCAGAGATGTGAGAAGCTCAGAATCTTAGGGGGTAAAATTTGTTTGTTGGCTAAGACCCTAGAAAGTGGATATCTGTTGTGATCCAATTATATCACCTGTATGTTTAATCATAAGTTTGTTGAAGGGGGATTCCCTATGACGTAATGGCTAAAGTGCTGGACTTCTGCCTCTCAGTCATGTACGTTGAAAGACGTATTCAGTAAATCATTTTAGTGTTAAGAAGAAACATATGGGAAGCAGCATCAATATATCAGGTATTTATAATGTTTATGTAATAAAATTGTATCAATGGTGCCAATAGAAATACTGACATTAATCTGAATTAAACTATATAAATGATTGAAAATTTATACTGGAATTAGATAAAGGATTTAAGAAGAATAAGAAGATTAGTGTTTTTTATTGCCTTTTATACCGGGGTTCAATCCCTGGTCGAGTCAGACTTAAAAAATGATACTTGATACTTCCTTGCTAAACACTCAGCAATATAAGGTACAGTGGAGCAATCCAGGGAAAGGAGTAGCACCTTCCCCTACACCTCGGTGTAGTAGCTATTGAAAAGGGAGCCTTCTGGTCACCCTCGACGACAGTAGCCAACTTTACTTTACTTTGCTTATTGCCTTTTATTGATTGAAAAAGAGTAAATAATTTCCTCGTTAAGTCCCTAATTTGTATAAGGAACAAATAGTAGATACAGTTAGGAGATGCCCAATGAGGATAAACAGTGTATTAATATCGGGAGGTGTTCGTTGCGTACATTTTATCGTCGCAGGAAATCGATTCAGCGACCTGAGTTCAAAACCTGGACGATGCTGTTTGCATTTCACATATTAATATCCTTAGAAAAAGTATGAATCCAACTATTGTCACTCCACTCCCCCAGGTAGGAGTAAATAGTAGGGCATACAAGTTTGTCTACCAGTTTAGGAAAACTCTGCGTTTAAATTGTCCTTGGGTCGAATCCTGCAGATGGTAGAGCGGTTGGATAAATACATACAGTGTATTAATATAGGCTCTCTGTACTGTTATTAAACGCCTTATTTTGGAATTTGTACACATATTGATCTGTATATGTGATTATTTACAATAATCTTGCACTATTTCTTGTTTGTTAGACTAAATTGAAACACATGTTCAGATGATTGATTGATTGATTGATTTTAACAACATATCAACTCGTCTAGGGTTATTTTATGCCTAGAGGTGAGGGACTCGCGTTCTTTGCACGTTAATGCTTAAGTTTTTAGTGTTGTTGTTTTGAAGGGTTTTTTTTTCTTTTGCCCACGATCCTATCAAATATGAGTGGAGGTGCCCGTGGTGCAATGGATATCGTCGTAGGAAATGGACACGGCAACACGAGTTCTAATCCTGGACTAGGCTGATTGCATTTCACATAGCACTAATATAGTATGAATCCGATTATTCTCCCTCCAGCTATGAGTAAATAGTAGGGTAGACTAGGTTCTTTAGACTTGGTGAGGCAACTAGTCTTGGAGAAGGAAAACTCTGAAATCAAACCAGTTAAATTCCGCTTAAAAATTGACCTTGTGTCATATCCTGCCTGAGCGGAGGGGTTGGTAAATATGGATCCTATCAAATACGAACATTTTTAAACAGATCTATTTAGTCCATAGATAGGACACAAATACTCCGGGTCAAAGTTATAGTAGTGAAAGAGTAATCACCCGATTTCCAGATCTTGAGCTTCCTCAATCGATACAGTTTAATGTGATACCCAGAACACCCCTTTTTGAGGGGGCTTAGCCCTTTACAGAGAATAAAGCCAGTATACTCTAAGCCCCACCGACAGGGCGTAGATTTTCGGAGTGTTACTATTTTATTTACCGGCATTCTTTTGAATTTGCTTGTTTCAATTTAGTGGAGAAATCCACAGGGGAGAATTGAATTTAATTCCTATTTATAAATGGGAGCCTCTATTTTAAAATCTTATTGTATCTGTTAGTAATCAATCCTTAATTGGAACATTATTCTGCCAAGCATCCATCTAAATCAGTGGTTCTTGACCTTTTTTTTTTAACTCTGTACCCTTTGAAATTTTGAAAATCCCTTAGGCCTAGTGAATCAGATGAAAGAACTCTACTATATCACAAATCACAAGGCAATTAAGAAACAAATAAAAAAAAAACTAGTTAAACCACCAAATTGTAGTAAAGAAGTTGAAACAAAACGCTAAAGGATGTGAAATAAAACAAAAAGAGTTTTTTTCCAGGTCTCTCGTCGTACCCCCAAAACTGAATCTCGCACCCCAAGGGGTGCCGACAGCTCCAGATTAAGAACCTCTGATTTAAGTACTGAAAAAGATCATTGCTTATTAACTAATGTTTTCAGCTTCACTTGACTGTAAATTCTCATAACCGAATCACTGTCTAAAATCATTCAAATACACGTTTATATCTTTAAGATCCTGTAAAAAAATATAAAACTTTTATCCTTCTTTTACACTATAAGAAAAAAAACCCCGCTTACAATGCAATTGAATAAAGCATTATTTATTAGTTTACGTTAAGCACAAATGAAGACGAACTTGTCTTGGCACCAACTTACCAAAGGTCACGTCAACATACCTGTGATGCATCTAATTACACCTGTACTCACCTGTTAAATAACATTAATTAAAGCTCTGATTACAGAGAAAGAAAGAAGAGGTTTCACACAGAAAGAGTTGGTTACAAAGGGAGCGTTAATTGTGTCCATAGTATGGACCATTTTTCTTACCAAATGTTATTACGTTTTGTTTTTGTTTTTTTGTTTTTTCAGGGGAGTTGCTTTTTTTTTTTTTTTTGTCTTTTTTAATCGGTTGAGATTTTGCTTGAATGATGGCTACACACAAAGAATTGCGAATTTTCCAGTTTAGTTTTATTTAAATATGTAATAGAGTATTTGTACGTCAAAAAAGACTATATATGACAGATTTCCAGTTTTAAAATGTTACTCGTAACATTCGATTCTTTGAATATATTTTACTATCATTATTATAAAATAATTATGATTCCTTGTTAGCTTTTCACACCAGTTTCAGCAGATGGTCTTTCACTTGAGTACAAGTGACAGCAAGCCTCCTCAAGTCTCCAGGGTTCTTCTCGGTATTCTGACCGATCTTAACAATGCTGTAGTTTGGATAGTCTCTGCTTGTCGTCCGATTTCTAACTCTTCTAAGCCTTTGGGGATCGTTCCGAGCGCACCAATAACAATTGGTATCACCATCAACTTTAAGTTCCATTAGATTTTTTAGTTCTCTGGCAAGATCTGAGTCCTTGTCTCCCTTTTCATTTTCATTAATTTTCACTCTGTTAGCGTCCAAAAAGCAAAGTCCACTATTCGGCAGGTTCTCTTTTTCTTTTTTGTGAACTATCACTCGATCTGGTTTTCTGAGCGGGATTAGTTGATCTGCTTGTATCTCAAAATCCCTGTGAATTTTAGAGCATCTCATTCTCTAGGAGTGATTCTGATTTGTGCATATACCATTTGGTAGTATCGTCAAATTTCAATTTATTGGATTGTTCCCAGTGGATGACCTTCCACACTTAGACATGTCTAGTCTTATACTTTTTTGCGTTAGTTTGATGCACACTTACTATGTGATTGTTTCATCCATATAACCACATAATCTACACTTGCTATAAAATACAATTATTATTATTATTATTATTATTATTATTATTATTATTATTATTTCACTCTTTTTCACCTTAAAATTAGCTGGTGGTCTTTCAATGGATTTGAGTGATACCAAGTCTCCTCAAGTCTCCAGGACTCTTCTCAGTATTCTCGTCAATCTCAGCAATGCTATTGTCTGGATGGTTTCGATCCTCCTCCTGATTTCCGGTTCCTCCTGATTTCCAGTTCCTCCTGAACCTTCTCCAGGTTCTTGGGGACCATTTTGCACGCATCAATTACAATAAGTATTAGCGTGACCTTTCATGTTCCACAGTTTTTTCAGTTCTCTAGGAAGGACCAAATATTTTCTATCTTTTCACTTTCTTTTATTTTCACAAAATGGTCCGCTGGAATGACAGTATCCATAAGATGGCAAATTCTTTTCTTTTTTTTCTTTCTTTTTGTTATTTAACATTAGGTCAGGTCTTCAGGCCGGTATTAGGTAATCGATTTGCATCTCAAAATCGAAGAGAATTCTATGCATCCAATTCTCTATGACTTATACTGGTTTGGGCAAACCTGTATCAGTCATAGAGAATTAGATGCACAGAAGAAGTAGTATGGTCTAGTTTCAATTTCTTGCACAATTTCCAGTGGATTACCTTTCCCACCCAGTCGTGCCTTGTCGTATACTCCTTTTGTACTAGTTTGCTGCATCCGTATATTTTGTGATTAACCATTTCATTTTTATCTTCACGTAATCTACGCTGTTGCGTATCATCAATTTTCCCTATAATATAATTGGTCCTTATAGAATTGTTTTGGGTTGCTATTAGAAGAGATTCAGTTTCTCTCTCGAGGTTTCCTTTCTTAGCCATATCCAGTTTTTCCGTGTGCAATTTCGTTTGCGTGTAGCTTGAAATTTCCATACATTTGTTTTTCTCATTTCTGTTTCCTAATTTTTGCTGTTTTTCTGTTTGTTCTAATGTTGCCAGTGCTGTTATTGGCTGCTGTAATTAGTCATTCTTTACTCTTTCTAATGTAGTTTTCGAGTTCTTGTATTTATGCGTCTACGCAGTCCTCAATACTGGCGAGTCCTCTTCTTTCTTCTTTTCTTGATACATTTAGTCTGACTATATCATTGCTTAGATGTAAGGCCATACGCATAGTCATCAATTTCCTTGTCCTTTGATCCATTTTTCTGAGTTTTTTCTTTGCCTATTTTAAGAATGGTCTAGGGTTCTTTACAAAGGGAATTACCAAGGTGTACAGGGTGAAACGATAAAATTATCGTCCTAAAGAAAACAACACTACAGCTTTATTTTAAAACTTTTATTGAAAAAAAATCAATTCAGCTAACTTGATTATGTAGTAGAGCTGACATCTATTCAATGTAGCCGCCTTCAGCCTCAATCACCGCCTCGATACGGATCCGGAACTGGGAGTATGCCTTTTCCACAAGCACCGGCGGGAGCTCGATGAATACACGGCGGCGATCAGGCTGGCTTTGGTGTTGTAGGAGGTTCTCAACATATGACCAATTGAAGTAGTCCAGCGGGTTCAGGTTGGGGGAGGAGGGGGGACCAGTGAGAGAAGGGTACAAAGTCGTAGCACTCTTTCTGAAGCCAAGCCTGGTTCTCTTTGGACTTGTGGGCCGGTGTCGAGTCCTGCTGCCACACCCAAGGTCTGCCACCGGCCCCCTGATTGCACCAGGGGATCACCACACTCTTCAGCACATCCAGGTATACTTTGGTGTTGACTTTCAAGCCGACTTCGAAGATGTGAGGTAGCATGATGTGGCCCTCACTTGAAACCACACCAAAGACCATAACCGTAGCCGGAAACTTTGTTTTCATCACCCTGGGCACGTTGAACCGTCCGGATTTGCATTTTGAGGGTGCTGCCAATGGTCCTGTTGTCATAACTTGGATCGGTAGAGAGTATGAGTTATACAGCGGCGCATCTCCGATCTCGCTCGTTGAACATTGTGTCACTTTCAGACATGATAGAAGGCTCCTATCGCTCTTTGGATTTGTACACAACTGGCCAACTTGTAGATGGTCTGCAACAAAAAAGAAAACCGGTTTTCATTAAACGGAAATGGAATCATGTCTTTTCTAGGGTGACAATTTTATCGTTCCACCCTGTATATCACTTTGATAAGTAATATACACGTTTCTCGTTCTTCTAAAGTACTTATTTCTTTTCTTTTTTCTTTCTTTTCTGCTTGTTTAATGGTGTTCGATTTCAGTATTCCCTAGTACTTGTAGTTTTTCTTCTTTCCAAGCGTTTTGATTTGCCTAGTCGGCTGGGGTTGTAAAATACACCAACTGCATCTTTGCAGATGGATAAGACCCCCTCCAATGAGTGTCCTGGATATGACACTAAACTGGTTAGGTTCCAGTGATGCTGGAGCTTTGGGGAATGCAGAGCACCCCTTCATTGCCATCGCACCCAGGTCCACTCTGGCCCGCAGTGGTAGCACCTGATTCGGCCCTATCTATGGGTTAAATAGAACTAAACTGCGTACTTATGCTTAACTAAATTGTTTGAATTAGAAGTGTTTGACAAAACTGAATAGCTTGAAATAGAAGTGTTTTTGACAATTAAAACGTGTACTTATATGTAAACAGCGTACTTATGGTAAACTGAATTGTTTGAAATGAAACTGTTTTTGACATTGAAACTCTACTTATGCTAAATGGAATTGTTTAATATAGAACTGTTTTGACATTTAACTGTGTGTAAACAAAATCTATACTTATACTAAGCTGAATTGGTTGAATTAGAACTGTTTGAATAAACTTAATAGCTTGAAATGTTTTTGACAATTAAACTTTGTACTCATGCTAAACTGAATTGTTTGAAATAGAACTGATTATTTCTATAAAAACGGATTTGGCATTAAATAACCTACAAAGGTTGATATGCCATAAAACCCAACCAACCAACCAACCATACTTTCTTGATTTGGCATTTTTATTTCTTCCGTTATTTCTCTTTCCTAACTTTTCATTCGTCATTTTTTAAATTTTTTGTTGTTGTTATTGTTAGTGTTGGATAAGAATATTAATAGGGTTAAGCGCAAATTTATTATTTGTTTGATACTAGTGGATATTAAGGATAAAAAAAACATAATAGATAGACAACTATGTAGCAACATAATGTAAAGTAGATACAAAGATGTGTGATACAAAGTGTGATAAAAACTATTGATACTGAATCTATATACCTTTTTTTTTATTTCATTTTGAAATTTAAAAGAATACGTGAGTACAGCTGAAGAACTTATATAATGATGGCTCGACTGTTGGCTAGATTTCCTCCAGACAAATCAGTACCAATTTGAAAAAAATATCATGAAGCCAGTCTCGATACTTTTTGAACAGCAGTTTTTGACGAAGCACCTGACTTCGGCATTAAATAACCCAATATGAGTTGACATGTTGTAAAACCAAACAACTTCTTCTTCTTCTTCTTCTTCTTCTTCTTCTTCTTCTTCTTCTTCTTCTTCTTCTTGCTTTAAAATAACTGTTTTCTTAACTACTAGCCTGTAGGCTAAATACAAAAGAATTTTTTTTTTAAATCCCTGCCAGCTAAATATTTCGGATGACTGACAGGATTATAAACTTTACATAAAATGATTGATTGTTTTTTATTCTTTAATACTCCTATTGTATTAGTTTAATCGCGTTATGTTTATCTAACGTCTATTTATTTTGTTATCGTTGCAGGTAAAATGGCTGAAAAGAAAAAGAAACGTCCGCCGCTGACACGGGCGTGCACGGAAGTGAACGAAAATACTCTGAAGGCGCTGGGACAATGCCGACACCCATCGCTTTACAAGAAGAACAACACCAAACCAGCGAGTGGACCCGAAACCACAGTCACATCAGGTCTCCGTCGGATCGAGCGTGCCCGAAGTAGTGTCAAAGGGCCCAGACCGGGAATGAACGACCCCTATTTGGATTTGGGACCCTCGAATCTCTCGCGTCATCGCTCATGCCCTCACTTGCTTGACGACGATGATTCTGGCGATGATGGAGGTGTAGGCGGCGGAGCCGTAATGCCAGTTGATATTGACGAGTATAGCAGACCGTTTGGTGTTGATTCTATGAATGTTGATCACAAGCAGCAACTCGGCTACCCTGCCAACTTGGCATCCGGCCGCACTTCATCGGCTGAGGCCGCCCGTCATGATTTCAAATTAGATCACTATTACTCGAATCAAAAAGTTTCAGACAATTACGGAGACTGGCCCAGCAACGAGCATGGGCGCCAGCGTGAAAACAAGAAGAACTTCGGAGAGCCTCCTTTCTCGGCAAAAGTGCACTCGTCCTCGTCTTGTATGTCCCCCACCGAAGGAATGTTTCGCTTCGACCGTATCTCGACGAGTGTCTCAGATCACTTCTCGGACATTGACGAGCCCGATTCGGACTTACTGCTGGAGGAACGAGTGAGCGACTCGGAAGATGTGGAGGCCTCTTCTGGGCGCGAAGGAGACTCCAAGTGCAACCAGTGGCTGCAGGGCTTGCAGCTCTCGCAGACGGACAGACTGAAATCTAGAAGCCACTTGCGACTGCCCCCTGTATGATGAACCCCCTTTAAACCACTACCAACAAGCCTCTGTTTACGTCTGCTGCTCTTAACCCTAACGTTTCTCTAAAATATTTTGTGTAATATGTTCTACTGCCTGTGGCGGCATCTACTGCTAAACGCTGTACCATAAGAAACAAGCAAAAAAAAAAAAAGAATTAAACATGATAATTAGTCAGTTCGTTCTTTCCTTACGTTATGAAAATGGTACCGTAGTCCCATGAAAATAATGGCGGTCATTTAAAAAATATATGATACTGAAAATGGCGGGAAAAATTTGTTAGGGGAAGTATTTTCCTGAATGGGATCATAATGTAATGTGGTTACGCGTATACTTTCCCCGACTCTATCTACCTCTCTCCTTGTTCCTCTGTTCCTTTTTCTCTACTCTTTCTCTTTTTCTTTTCCTTTTTCGAACTTTCTATTGGTCGTTCTCGTTTAACAAATTTTATTCTCCTTCCTCTTCTTTATCCATTTCGCCTATTTTATTTTTAATTCTTTTCTTTCTGTAGTTGCCCTACGTAATTTATAATTAAAAGCAATGAAGAAGTGATCTCACAGAAGACAAGTTATTTACCTTTTGAAATAAACTGATCCTCTATGTTATCAATATCTTGTTCTTTAAGGTGTACAGAACATAAATATGTGTATATGGGTAAGTCTTGGAAGTTTAAGAGGGTTCATACCTTTCTCAAAAGTACTAGTTTGAAAATTAATCTAATCGCACGACTGCAGTTCGAACTCGCTTACTGCGATATCACAGTCCAGTACATTAGCCACTGCGCCACGGGGATTCCACACACACACACACACACACACACATATGTAATCGTCCGTAAATAAGTACATCCACGCTACCAATCTTTTTATTAAAAAAGTTAATTTTCTTCTAAACCACAGATACCAACATTTTATTATTTCTAGTGAAACATTATACAATAAGTAAAGTAAAGTTGGTGACCTTAGTCGAAGGTGACCCAAAGGCTCCCTTTTCAAAAGCTATAACACCGAAGTGTAGGGGAAGGCGCTACTTCATTCCCAGGATTGCTCCACTTTACCCTTGTTCCTCACCTTATAGTGCTGAGTGCTTAGCAAGGCGGCATCAAGTACCATTTTTTGAGTCTCTGGTATGACTCGTCCTGGGATTGAACCTCGGTCTCTCGGACCATTAAACAATACAAAGGGATATTATTTGGTATTATTTATTACCAAACTCTGCAGCATTCCACTCCAACGGTAAATAACCTGGCGTATTGGTTGGTCGTAGTTTTTCTACTTTTTATTTAAGGATATTCAACAAGTGTTTGTATTGCTACATATTCATATTTTTGGTTCCAGAGTTGTACTGCTTAAAGAAAATTAACTCTTCACATAAAATGGTTGCGGTGTACTTACTTAAGGTCGATACAATATATATGTATACACGAGGTTACTTCAACAGGTTCTCGATGTCACCAAGAAAATGTCACGGAAGAAAAATTGTTCTTGCATTATTTTTCAACATAATTTCGATTCTCAACTTCTATGTACTTGGTTCATCGATGTTCAGCCATTGCTATTCCTTCACGGGAGAAGATCATATCTTGAACCACCAGATGCACCCCAACAACATGTCTGACGTCATCAGCATTCTCAAAAAGGTGACCACACAAGTGGGATTTTAGTTTTTGAAACAGATAGAAGTCAAATGAACATAGATTGGGTGAGTAATGTAACAATTCGAAACCACATCGGATTACTTTTACCACTGCCATCCATGTTGTGTGTACGGGCGCAAAGAACGCCAGTTCGGAGCTTTCTTCTTTTCTCTTTGATTGTTGCTTTCACTCGCTGCAACTCTGATTCGTAGTAGTCCTTAATAATGGTTTGACTCTTCTGCAAAAAAGGTGAATCATGAGCATTTCTCCACTATCAAAAACACAGAAGCCATCATTTTAACGACACATGAAACTTGCTGAATCTTTGGGGTAGGTGGACAACCGGAGTGTTTCTGTTGCCTGATTTGATTATTTGATTCGGAATCAAA
The DNA here is from genome assembly GCA_963585895.1 of Sepioteuthis lessoniana. Lineage (NCBI taxonomy): Eukaryota > Metazoa > Mollusca > Cephalopoda > Myopsida > Loliginidae > Sepioteuthis > Sepioteuthis lessoniana. The sequence goes on along the minus strand of CAUZXS010005709.1, from coordinate 48,966 downwards.
GTGATGAAACCATATCTCATTCAGAGTCTCAAATCTCCCTAAGAATTTGACTGGATAAGACTGAAAATAAACCAAAAGAGTCCTTGAAATTTCTGTTCAACTTTTGATTTAGTGTCAACATTCAGGGCACCTGAAAACACCTTGCATATCCTGAAGGTGTAAATTAAAACTCTGTGTGTGTGTGTGTGTGTGTGGAGGGAAAGAAAAATAGAAATGTGAGAAGAAAGAAAGAAAGAAAGAAAGAAAGAAGAGAAAAAAATTAAATAAGGAAATAAAGAAATAAAAGAGAAAGATATGGTTGAAGGAAAGAGAGAGTGGAAAGCGAAAGAAAAAGAGTAGAAGGAGAGTGAAAGGTAGAAGAAAGTGAGGGAAAGGAAAGAAAAAAGAGAAATGGATGAAAGAGAGGATAGAAAAAGAGGAGTGTATGGGGGGGAGAGAGAAATAGAGGAGGGAGAAAGATAGATAAGAGAGATGGGGATGGGAGATAAAGAAAGGGGAATAGAAGAAAGAAAGAGAGAGGGGAGAGAGAAAGAAAAAAGTAGAGCGAGAAAGAGTAGAAGAAGATAAAAAGAGAGATGAAAAAAGAAAGAGGAGAAAGAAAGAATGGAGAGAGAAAGGGGAGATTTGAGAGAAAGAGATAGGGTAACTGGAGTAGGAAAGATAGAAGAGAAGTTGATAGGAGAGAGAAAGAGAACTGTTGGCATGAACTGAGCCAACACAGATGCCCATAGGTTTTGCAATGCGTTTGACAGTCACACGTTTATCATTCAGGACAATAAGCTGAATCACCTCCACTTGATCGTCCGTGATCACTGATTTCGGGCGTCTCAACCGTGCGTCACCTTTAGTACTTTCTCAACTCTGCTTGAAATCAGCAAACCCCTTCTTTACAGTTGAATAGCGAGAAGAGTCCTCACCAAGTGAGTCAACCCTGATTTTCGTTGATTTTCTCGGTGAGGAAGGGGGGGCGGTCATTCCCTTTTTAAGCAGATACCAGATCGCAACTCCGATTTCTTTCTTGTACATTTTTTGCTTTCCCTCTCACCTCCTGATTTTCAAAGAAATAATGACAAACCTTTGAGTTTTTATGGAGTGGTAAATGTATTTACCCAATCTCTCTGTCATAGGTAGGGTGTGACACAAGGTCAAGTTTTTAGCGAAGTAAAGTGTGAATTCAGAGTTCTCCTTCTCTTTGACTGGTTGTCTGACCAAGACTAAAGAACTCAGTATGTCCTACTGTCTACCAACAGCAGAGAGAGAAGAAATGCATCAATGCCTTTCAAAGGGTATATATAAATATATATATGCAAACAGCCTCGTCCAAGATTTGAACTCGGGTCGCCGTTTTCCATTTCCAACGATGATAACTGTTACTCTAAGTGATATAAGGCTTTATGATATACAATTACATCTCAAAATGGGAGTTATGCCCTATGGTTTTAAGAACTTTGGGTAGTGCCCTTATATATATATATATATATATATATATATATATATATATATAATTTGTGTGTATGGATATGTGTGCTTTATAAGTGTTATTATAAATAGACTAAAATGCACACACACACACATGCACACACACGCATATATATATATATAGGTACACATACAAAATGCCAAATAGACATACATTAGTGTGCGGAGATTTTGATACGCACACACGCACAGCTAGTTAGTTCCTATTTCTGTGCGACTCAGTGCTTGCCCATTCCACGAAAAAAATCGGTACTTATGCATCTATGTTACCGCGATAAAGCCGAACTTTCACGAGAGTTTCCAGGCCGATAACGGAAAGAATCGGGCTATGCCGAAACGCCTAACCAATCAAATTTAAGCAAGCAGACGATAAAATAATTCAATCAATTTGTTGACAAAGTTACGAGAACAGTATTATTCAAGCAATTTTAAACAATATGAATTTATCGCAGCTAAGCGACAAACTACAATCTGTGGAAAAGGTGATACAATTCTGCCAAGAAAAAAAAATTATTGGCAAAATTAAAAGTTGCCGGACATGCGAGCATCCTTGCCATTTAAAAAAAATGAGAAAAAGCTATGCCCGGAGATGTCGAAATACCGAATAAAGGACGTGGACTGCATTGCGCGAAGGGACGTTTTTCTCCCGGTCTAAACTGGCCATTGCTCAAATATTAAAATTGATATATCTGTGGTCGCACGAGATGGCTACAGTTAAAAATCTTAGACGAAAGAGCGGCATCAACTCACATGCGTTTTGTCGGCATATTCCGATTCTTTCCGTCATCGGCCCGGAAACATTCGCGAGAGTTCGGCTTTATCAACTCAGTGTATTCTATTATGTCTACAGAAAATGTTCTCGTGTTTTTTCATATGTCAACACACATACACGTACACACTCATACATACACATTTATATACATACACATACACATATATATACACATCATTCATACATACATATATACATACACACGTATATATATATACACACACATGTAAATGTATAAACATACGTACATATATATATACACACAAAGACATACATATATACACATATACAAATACCTACACGTACATACACACACACACGTATATCTACATATATTTATACACGCGCATGTATATAAACATGTGTACATATATTCACACACACGCACATATATATATATACACACACGTATATATATATATATATATATATAGTGTAATCGGATGGAAACTCAAACCTGGTAAAGTCGTCATTATAAATTTATTTCGGTGGAGAATATTTCTATACTATCCGTCTCGTCAGGTGACTTTTTACGTGCTTTTCTCGAAGTTGCAGAACAGCAAATGTGGAATTACAGTTCGTATTTAAATTTAGAAAAATAAAAAAATAAAAAATAATAAAAATTATTTAAATTCACTGGCGAGGACAGAGAAAGTCAAAATATTAGGTGTTAGAAGCATCAAGAAACAGGAGTGAGGTTTCTCTGTAGGTCAACCCATCCTAATTTACGTACTTGTCGGTGGTCCCATAGCAGGTCCAATTTTCTAAACAATCTACGATCGTAGAACGAATGACTATCCCTATAAACCAATATATGTACACGTGTATATATATGCACACAGACAGATGCACACACACACACACACACACACATATACACATACATACTTACGTACAAATATATATATATATATATATATATATATATAAATGAGTCGCATCTGTTTTGGTATGTACGTGTTATTCAGCATTAAAATTGCTCATACATTTTAATATGCTTTTAATAAGGAAAAATAAAAAATTTACTTTTTGATTATTCTGATTAAATGATATAATTCAATAATAAAAAATCAATCGATTTGTGGAACTCTTCACTGTTCTTCATAAGTAAATACAACCAAAAAGATCTCTAGATCATCTTAAGACCCACCAGGCAAAATTTGAATTTAATGCTTTTTCGATGATTACTGTCTTGTAATTTAGTACTTATTGTAGAAAATTTTCTTAATTCTTAGGAGCGCTGAAAAAAATCATGAAAATGTCTTGAACCAAAAGGTACGGTTTTTTAAAAATACTATTTTAAATATAAACCAAAAAATTGTCATATGAAAAATTTCATATTCTAAATCCTTAGCTTCATTTTATTTTATGGACCCATTTTTTTTTCTTAGCTTCTTTTTATTGTACCTACCTATAATGTTACATCTTTAGAAGAAAATAACAAAAATTAATAAGTGACAACTCATAATCTAATTATTAAAATGTATACTTATCATATTTCTTCGAAAAAATATATTAATTTTAATCAGTTTAACTCAAAAACATTTTTAAAGAAATAAACTATTTAAAGAATAAACGAATAGTTTTCATTAGAATTTAATACGCAAAATTTCCCACCAAAAAAAAAAAAATAAGGACGCGGTTTTAATTCTTAGTTTCTTTTTATTGTTATACTTTTACAGAGTAAAAAAGAAAACAAATTAAACGACTACATTTTAATCCCTATTTCTCAACAGTCAATTAAGAACTGAGTTTTTTTTTTTTTGTCATATTTTTAAAAAATTATTTGAAAGATAAAACCATTTCAAACCACTCGTGCGTTTAAGGTTACATTTTTTAAAATAATATTTTAGATCTAAACAAAAAAGAATTCCTAAAATAAAAGAATTTGCAATACATGAATTCTTCAGTTTTTTTATCCTTGATTTTTAGAAGGTAAATAAAAATCTATATTAAAACTATTCTGCTTTTTCGAAAATTATTAATTAAAAGTTCGTTCTGTTACTGAACGCTAAAAGTAAAAAAATTACCACTCCGTTGGCCTAACAGGTAGAGTGTTCGCCAATGGCCCGCAAAACCGGGGTTCAATCCCAGGTTGAGTCATACCAAAGACTCAAAAAATGGTAATTGATACCTCCTTGCTTAACACTCAGCATTATAAGGTACGTATCAAGGGTAAAGTGGAGCAATCTAGGGAAAGGATTAGCACCACCACCCCTGCACGTCGGTGTTGTAGCAATTGAAAAGGGATCCTCCGGGTCGCCCTCAACTACGGTCACCAACTTTACATAAGGAAAAAATTATGAAAATCTTTTGAACCGTTTACCACTATAGGGTTGCATAATTTTTAATATATTATTTCAAATATAACCCAAAAAATTATTTCATAATACAAAATAATTTAAAAACTACTTTTCATTTAAAGTCCAACTACAAAGGACACATTTTTAATTCATATCTTACTCCTCTCTTCCCGCTTTTTATCTCACTCAATGGTGTTACTAAAACCCTTTTAGTCCGGTCATGAAGCGGGTACTTCCGCTTGTAAAGAAGGAAAGAAAGAAAGAGAGAGAGAGAGAGAGAGAGAGAGAGAGAGGAAAAGAAAGAATATATATATATACATACATATATATATATATATATATATATATATATATATAAAAGAAACAATGAATAGAATAGATTTTGTTTCATATTCAAACAATATAAATTCTTATGAAAATTGCTGACTGCTGAGTTGATCATAATTGGTAGAGACCGACAATAATATTAATATCTGCATTTACCTACAAAGTACATAACATCTGTAATTGTACAAAATCGCCACACTTATCTACCTATCGATTCGAAAGTGCTACCAGTCAAATTCTTGCGCTATGCGGATAATTTAAAGGTATTTTATTCGTACAATTGATGGCATTTATTGAGTAATACTGATATATCTTTCGAAGCAGAACACCGGAGCTAACTACGCAGAAAGAAAATTAATAAAACTATCACAGTTTAAAAGTATTTGCTAATTTTTAACAATATATATAAACTTTGAAATTTACACCTGAAACAAAAGATATGCGTTTAGATATTGACCCTCAGAACTCCGACATTTCTCCCCCATACCCTTTGTTTACAATGCCCTCAACCAACACCCTCGGTACCCGACTATAGCGGATGTATTCAGAGTCGTGATAGACAGATGACAGGTCAAGATTCACCACAGCTAAAACAAAACTGGAAAACACACGCACACTCGCTTGGTTAGCTATAGGCAGTCAGTTGACAATTGAGATATTTAATTAGACTCAAGAAACCTTACAAGAAGTACCAGACATGAAAAAGTAAAATCACTGGCTTGGAGTGTAAGTGAAACTGCGCCCCCCTTCCATCCCACAATTTATAAAGGAAAGGTGATTATTTTCCTACCTCGACCCCACAAAACTAGGCCACATCTTTCTAGACTGGTCTAGAAAAAAATGTAACATCCGAAATAAAACGTTAAAATGTTTTTTTTATGATTGATGTGTTTATCGTTTCCTTACAGCTATAAGGATCAAGAGACAACGTTGTTTGAGAGACCTGCTACGTTACACCGTCGGTTGCTCGTCTTTGGGCTCTTTGCTGAAAAATGTAAAAAGATGCAATCTGTTATTTAACTGCGTTTAAACTTGTTAATCATTAGCAAAAGCGATATAGAAATACCATTGTTAAGAATCATATAGAGAGTTAAATAATAATAATAATAATAATAATAATAATAATAATAATAATAATAATAATAATGCACAACCCAGAACCTGTCCTAGAAAATGCCACGCATAATGGGACTTTAACATACAAACAGATCACCTAATTCCGGCCAGAAGACCAGACTTAATAATAATCAACAACAAAAAAAAAAAAAGAGAACTTGCAAAATAGTCGACTTTGCTATCCCGGCTGACCACAGAATAAAACTGAAAGAATGTGAAAAGAAGGATAAGTACCTTGACCTTGCTAGTGAATTGAAAACACTGTGGAACATGCAGGTGACAATTATACCATTTGTAATTGGTGCGTTTAGAACAGTAACTAAAGGATTGCTAAAGGGACTAGAGGACTTGGAAGTTGGCAGACGAGTGGAGACCATCCAAACAACATCATTGTTGAGAACGGCCAGAATACTGAGAAGAATCCTGGAGACTTGAGGAGACTTGCTGTCACTCAGACTCCAGTGAAAAACCATCGGCTAACGCTGATGTGAAAAGCTCTAATAATAATAATAATAATAATAATAATAATAATAATACCACTACCACCACCCTTGCTTTTGTAAGTAAGTAGCCTATAACGAAAACATAAATAAAGAGTATATTTGGGGCTTGATACATGAAAGTGGTTTACAATATCGTTACAATAATCGAAAAACTACTCCCTTCTAACCATGTCTATTCATTTTGGGGTAAGCTTTGTAGGAATCCATTTAAATTTCTATTCATTTATTGTTTTACGTAAATGAAAATGTATAAATTTGCCCGTTTTGATAGAGAAAATAACTCAATTTCTAAATTTCATTACTCAATACACAAAGGAAAAGTTGGAAGGGAAAAATGGCCATTTTCAAAAATTTTACAACATAAACAATTAAGAAATATCGCATACTATCCAGGAACAAAAGCTGTCTTAGCTAGCGTTATCCAGGGCTCAAAAGTTTGAAAAGAATAATGGCTATTTTTATACTTTACATAAGCAATAAAAATGGAGAAATGAGGATCCGCGTACAAAATTCAGGCTGCCCAACTATTGTAGTTTTGGGTTGCGGCATAAATACTCGCTAATCGGGTTCTTAGGGTGAATTAGTTTAGAGTCAGAAGATTTAAATGAGGGGCACCCGAAAATAAAATCTCCTATTTATTTCCATGAAAACTACAACCAGCCAGAAATATTTTAAAGATATATATATATATATAAAGACAGACAGACAGACAGACAGACAGAGAAAATAACTTGAGCGCTGGTAGAGATAGAAGGAAAGTTTACATATCCCCAAATAATTTATCTCAACCTATTTTTCCTCCGACAAAGTCAATCATCCTCATTGATATATATATATATATATATATATATAGAGAGAGAGAGAGGTTAAATTGAAATTGCACAAAGATGCTGCATGATGTTCCGAAAAAATCCTGAAGGCAGTACCCAACCAAAACAGCTGTTATATAGCCACCTACTTCTAATCTCACAAACCATCCAAGTCAGACGAATAAGACATGTTCGGCACTGCTAGTGAAGCAAGGACGAAGTCGTAAGTGACTTTCTCCTGTGGAATACTACACATGGACATACTTGTATTGGCAGACCAGCAAAAACTTAAAAACATCACTTCTGTGAAGACCCGAATACGGCATAGAGGACCTACCAAGAGTAATGCCCGATAGGAACGGATGACGAGAGAGAGAGAGAGAGAGTAAAGAGAATCCGTGGTCTCAGCACGCTTTGAATATATATATATATATATATATATATATATATATATATGTGTGTGTGTGTGTGTGTGTGTGTGTGTGTGTGTGTGTGTGTGTATGTGTGTGTGTGTGTGGTGAGAGAGAGAAAAGAGGAAGAAGGGAAGCAAAAAAAATGAAATCAAAAGCATTTAATGCATCGTTATAACTAAGATATCGGGTGAAATTAATTAAATAAGCTTAGCTTCCTGGGGAAGGTCCTATCCCTCTTCCAAACAGCATCTGCCTTCTTATCTAAAAGGGATAGTGGAGGCGTTCGTGATGTAATTGTTATCAAAGTAGGAAATGGACAGGGCGACCAGAGTTCAAACCCCGGACGGGGCTGTTGGCATTTTATATAGCACTAATACCTTTGGAAAATGTATGAACTCAGCTATTCTCTCTCTAGCAATAGGTAAATCGTAAGGCAGATTGGGCTCTTTAACCTTGGTATGGTAACAATTCTTGGAAATAACTCTGAATTAAAACTTGTTAAACTCATCATAAAAACTGACCTTGTGCCACATCGTGCTCGCGCGGAGGGGTTAGGTAAATTCATGAAAGGGATAAAGTCAGGTTCATTGCTTGTAGCCTCTGCCACCACTCCCACCTAAATGGGAATGCTGAGTGAGCCAGGCTATTTTTGTCACCGCCAATTGTGAGGAAAAAAGTAAATAATATTAAAAGTTAATGAAATTTCAAGAGTTTTTGGCGACGATCAACTACAATTACTAGTCCCTCCACATAGAATGAAGACCTTTCAAAAGTTATACAGAGGGATAAGTCAATACTACTATCTTTTAAGTCCGTGGGACGAAAAATCTATTGAGGAGTTTATGTAATATATTCGGGTGTATCAAAGAAGTTGTCACTTGATTCCGATGACAAAAAGAAATGACAAGCATGTTGGTCACAAAAACCACTCGCGTTTACTTCTAGATGTTACATTTTCTTTGAATCGATCTCAAAAGGGAAGACGTTGTGTGGCTTTTCTCGAACGATTGCGGAACAAAAACACCCTTTCATTCTTAATCCTTTCTCCCTTCTCCCCTAAAGAGGGGGGACAGTTTCACGTAGACTCCAAACCATTCGATTTTACTCTTCGAGTTCAGGTCCCAAATAACTTTTAGAATCTAACTAAATCTCTCAAAATTCTCATGATAATAATCTACGTACCTTAGTTCTAACGCTTGAAGAGAATAACCTATGACCCCTGACTGTCAGTCATTTTTTCACAGGTGATGAACCTCCGAGTCATATATCTACTGCAAGATTCCGCCCCTGTGATTCACAATTTTACGTTTACTTCAACCCCGCGGAGAAAATTACACGCCTAAGAGAGAAAGAGAAAGAAAAAATTAATCTAAAAAAGGTTAGCTTTGATTTTGCCAAAGAACACAAGGAAGACATCGTGAGGATCGTACTCACTACTCAAGAGCAAAGTTTGCTAATCATCAAATAACGACTAAGCTGAGTTACATCTTAGAAGTTACTCGTCTATGGTATACTTTATTCAACATTGTAAAGGTTTCTCACAAGAGTTTTGAAGAGGCCTAAAGTAAACAAAACTTAATGAATGAATATCATTCTCTGATAGTACTCAGATTACGGAACATTTGCATAGTGGATAAAAAGCCTTGGTTTAAGTTTCTCGAGTTACCTGGTCGGTTTTGAGTTCAATCCTTAAGCTGGGTTGTACATAAAAATCATATACTCTGGTTCAGTGAATAAGAGACAGGTAAGTGAAATCTTAAGGACGAATTAACTAAGATAGGGACATGCGAAATGGGAACAATTTACCCAGTAAGTTGTCAAAAGGTTTGATTCAAATTGTTCAGAAGGTTTGTAGAATGAAGTTGTCCACCTCATATCAGAAGTGGAGGAATTCTGAATGGAGAAATTTTGCTTCTTCCCAAGAATAAATATAAGAACAGTTACTTACAATTAGGTGCCCGTGGTGTAATGGTTATCGTCGTAAGACATGGACACGGCGACACGAGTTCAAATCCTGGACGAGACTGATTGCATTTCACATAGCACTAATACCCTTGGGAAAGGTATGAATCCAATTATTCTCCCTCCAGCTATGGGTAAATAGTAGGACAGACTGGTTCTGCAGCCTTGGTGAGGCAACTAATCGAGGAGAAGGAATACTCTGAATTCAAACCTGTTAAACTCCGCTTAAAAATTGACCTTGTGTCATATCCTGCGCGAGCGGAGGGGTTGGGTAAATATGATAAACAAAGGATTATTAAATAGGAATAGTTACTTGAAACTATATAATTAGGTGCAAATTATTTGTATTAAGAATTGTTACTTGAAGTTATAATTGTTTATTACTTACTTCAAGTAACTTCTTTAAAAAAAGAATGGATTCACACGTAAAACCAACTGACTATATTCTCATATCTGACTATAACCCTAACCCTGCCCGAGCGGCGGGGTTGGTAAATAAGGTTACTTACAATTAGCAACAAATACATTTTATTGTTTGAACAAACTAAATAGGAGAATGCATATTAAAATGATACAAAAAGAATGAATAAAAGATGTGTGTGTGTGTGTGTATCTGGGAAAAATCCTTACCTTACATACTGGGGGGTGTCTTTGTGGTGTAATTGTTAAAGCGATGGACTGAGGAATCGTAGTAAGCGAATTCGTACAAATACCCTTGGGAAAGGTATGAACCTCCTTATCCTCCCAGCTATGGGTTAAGTAGTACCACTACTGTTCTTCTAAGAGAATGGATTTGGCATTAAATAACCTACAAAGGTTGACATGCCATTAAACAAAGAAACCAAATTCCCTTACATACACATGAGTGAAGGTTTTAAATAATATGAAAGTTTATGAGAGACTCACATATTTTAAAGTCTCTTAATTGCTGGTTTTGTCGAATCATTAGACATGTCTGTGTAAGAAAGTAAGATTAAGGCATTGCGTAGTTTGATTTCTTTGTTTAATGGCATGTCAATCTTCGAGAATTATTTAATGCCAAACAACCAGAAAGTGAGTAGTGGTACTTTTTAAGCTATAGCTAAGGCGATAAGAAAGTTCATGCCTTTTCCAAAGGTATTTATCCGTAAGTGAACGTACTAGCATAACTTGAGTTTGAACTCGCTTACTAAGATGTTGCAGTCAAGCATGTTAGCCACTACATCACGGAGACTCCCCCTGGCATTGTATGCTATGAACTATTCTGTAAAGTTCATTATAACACTAAGTTCGTCAGCGACGAAAAGTTTCTCTTCCTGGAGAATGAGAAATATTAGCGGTTATTAGCAGAAATTTCTTCCCAAACAAGGGAAGTAATCCTGCAACATGTACATTGCAAGAACATAGTAAAGTTGGTAACCTTACGCGAGGGCGACCAGAAGGCTCCCTTTTCGATAGCTACTACACTGAGGTGTAAGGGAGAGCATTACTCCTTTTCCAGGATTACTCCACTTTACCCTTGATCTATACCTTATATTAGTGTTAATCAAGGAGGTTTCAAGTACCATTTTTTTTTAAGTCTTCGGTATGACGCGACCTGTGATTGAACCCAGGTCTCCCGGACCATTGGCGAACACTCTACTCACTAAGCCAATGATAATCCTGTGTACTCATTGACATATTTCTTAGCTTCTTTCTGGTCAGTCTTTGTAAACAGAAATCGAGTTCCATATACTTGTTGATATATAATGTGTGATATTTAGATAACAAAACTGCTTTAAATACGTTATCATTATCTTTTTATGAAACTTTATTTTTCGACTCGATCAGCAATCGAGAAAGCTGAGAAATTTACATGTTTGAGTGAGAGTAATCGAGTTGAATAGTTGAGTTAAATCTTACACTCTAATTATTATAAAGGAAGACAAATGGCCAAGTCACCTCGCTCGGTCACAGAAGTTGATTGATGATGACTCAGTTCCGATACTTTAATGGGTGACCTCTAGGTAACAATAAAGTACTGTAAGCAATATAAAACCTTTGCACCAGTCTAAGCAAAACTTATCAAATAACAGGGGACTTCATATGAAGTTACGATTAGCAAGTTAAACTCGCAGGCCATTTTTACTGATTTTGATTCTCGCTGAGTGCTACATTCTTCAGGCCTAGTGCTTAAGTAAACTAAACTTAGTGAATGAATATCATTGACTGATGTACCCAGATACCAGAAGAGAAGAAACTACCCTTACTCGACTACGCATTGGACACACTCAACTGATTCACTCCTTCATTCTTAAAGAAGAACCTCCAAAAAAATGTCCATGTGGAAACTAATATTCAATCAAGCACATTTTAATAGAATGCACAAAACTAAACCACACCAGGAAAAAGTTTTATAAGGCGAACAGCATGAAGAAACTATTTTTAAAAATTGCTCTCAAAAACATAATCAACTTCTTAAAAACAATTGGCCTCCTATTAAAGATATAGACTATGTTACCAACACCTTCGACCATGAAGTTTATACAAACAAAAAGCTTTCACCGATCTTAAAACATTAATTCCGGGCTATTTATTTACAATTAATATTCATTTATATATATATATATATATATATATATATATATATATATATATATATATATATATATCAAAATTTGACACTCAGTGACCCTTAAGAGGTTGATTTGCCATAAAACCCAACTATCACCAACCTAAAAATATGCGTTTACAAATCATATATAATATATGCGTAAAAAGGCTCTGGCATTAAATAGCCTATAAAGGTTGATATGCTATTAAATCCGTCAACCAACCAGATTCCGGATAATTTGCATGGTGGATAAAAAGCCGTGGTTAAAGTTTCTCGGGTTACCTGGTCGGTTTTGCGTTCAATCCTTTAGCCGGGTTGTATTTAAAAATCATATACTCTGGTTCAGTGAAGGTTCTAACTGAGATAAGAACATGTAAAATGGGAATAATCTACCCAGTAGATTGTCTAAAGAGCCTGATTTAAATTTCTCAGAAAGTAAACGACTACGAGCGATACCTGAAGAAGGCTACATCGTACAACAACCGAAACGTTCCGATTATCATAACCAAAATAAAGAGTTCAACTACATCAGTGTTGATACTAAAGTAGAGCACCATTTGTGGTGTCATGGTTACTGAGCCAGACAATAAGTGACAATTACTAGTGAGTTCAAAAGGGTGCTCTTTACTTCTGACTTTTGGTGGTGCAAAAAGCGTAACGGTTATTGTCGTTGGAAATGGAATCGGTGACACGAATTCAAATCCTGGATGAGGCTTCTTACTTTTCATTTCGCACTAATGTTTTTGGCACAGCATTAATTATTCTATTCTACGCACAACTATGGGTATCTAGTACAGAAGGATGTGTTCTTCGGCTTTGGTTTGGCAACCAGTCTAAGAAAAGGAAAACTCTGAATTCAAACTATAAGTACTCTGCTTAAAAACAGATCTTGTGTCGCATCTTGCTCGAAGCGGAGGGGGGTCGGTTAAATACATACTTCTGACCTTGTGCTAAACTAAGCTGATCTAAGTAAATAACTAAAGTTAATACAATCCTAGATATTTTTTATTCTTAAATAACTGTATTATTTTTCCAGATTTTCTGGATTTAAACGCTAAAAAATGGGTTGAAAGAGCTATTCATTATTTGTGCAGCTCTTATCTGACATTTTGTGCTAAAATAAGAACAAAGTCAGACAGATTCAGATCGATCTTTTAATCACTGCATTCCTTTATCGATAATAAACAAGCGAAATCCTAAAGGTCAAACGCATGCTCCATTGCTGTTTCGTTTTACTAATCGATTGGTGATATGTAATTATCATTTTGTTATGTCCGTCAGTCAACATAAAAAAAAGATGACGTCAAAAAAGAAAAGCCTGAATGAAATTCCCTTGCATGGTATAATAATTAGAGAGTTTGACTAACAGAACATTGTTAGTGAATCCAATTCTCACTGGACGCCCCATTAGTTAGTGACAATTTCCAATTCCCAAAGGCACTTCGCATTGGGTAACAGTTTGAGAGTTACACAAATAGAACATTATTAGTCAATTCGATTCTCACTGGGTACCCCATACTTCTGGCCTTGTAACAAACTAAACTAATTTTAATTAATTACAACTTAGAAATTCTGTAGAACAGCTAACATGATTTAATTGCTAGCGAGCTAGTCTAGCGGACCATTGTTGGTGAGTTCGATTCTGACTAGACACCCAATTAGTTAATGAAACTTCGAACTTCTAAAGAGCATTTCATGTGGTATAATGGTTAGTGATTTCGATTCTCACTCAGTGCCCCATACTTCTGAGCTCGTACTTGACAAGAAACTTAGAAAATGAAATTGGTGAACTAAGTTCAAACCTGAACAAGGCTTTTTGTGTCTCTTCTCGTTCAACTATGGATAAATTGTAGGGAAGAGAGAGATCCTTCACCTTGATGTAGCAACTGTTCTTGAGGAAGGCAAAATTTGAATTTAAACATAGCTGAACCGAGATTAAAAATTGACTAGGTGTCACATTCTACCAGTAGTGGATGTAAATACAAACTTGTTCTGATATAAGATCAATATCCTCTGACTGGAGGCAAAAATTATCTTAAGGTTAGCAACGCGGAATCTATGATTTGAGTTCAAATTCTTGCCAAGGTTTCTTGTGCTCACTTTGAAATATTATTAACTTGCCTTTGAGAAAGATATAAATCTATTTCACCTCTTCTCCAGTTATGGATAAGACAGACTGGATTCTCAAAGTCTAGTCTAAGAGAAAGAGGGCATCTCTGGATTCAAAATCAAGAACCGGGTTTCTAAGCCAGTTCGACGTTGTCTTCTGCGTCGTTCTGGTTACTGCAGGGACGACACTAGTACCAAATTGAATTGGTCCTCATCCTTTTTTTGAACAACAGTGGAGGCGTGAAAAAAAGACACTTGCTGCAGGGTCAACTACTCATAATCCATACGAAATTGTTTAAGTCTATTCCCAGGTCCATGGCCTCCCTATTCCTGTTTATTTTCTAGTGAATGATGATTTTGTGGGGTCTGCATCATTTTTTATCATCCAAACTCTTGATGTAAATACGGAAAAGAAATCTTCAGTCCTTCCTAAAAAAGCACCAATATCATCATAAGCCGCGATTACAACAAGAACCCAATGCTAAACTTCTTAAATCTTTGTATGAATGGTACTGTAACACAAAAATGACTTATTGTAGCGAAATTTCTGTTAGCGCAATAGTTCTAAGATTCTCTCACAGAGAGAATAAAAAATCGATTTCTAATCCAATTGGCAACTTAAAATAACAGTAAAGAATCTGCGTTCGCACTCACTTTGATCATTTTAATTTCTCAAGGGAGATGAATAATAACGTCTAACTATAGAGTATCTTCGCTAATTGATTTATTTGCAATCATGACTGAATTTTAAGCCATTTCCGGCCAAAAAACTTAAATTAAACCTTAGGCCCTAATAAGAGATAATTGATTTGAACGATGTATTTTATTTAATCTAACTTTACTTGAAAATTATCACCAGCATGATCTCTTGAATTACATTTCCCTTAAGTATGTGAAAAGATTTCACAAGAGAGTTTCAATGCTGTAGAGTTTGATAATAGATAATACCTAATGATGTCTGTGCCAATACAGGATGTAGCCTTGAAGAACGATGGACGATAGAGACGAGTGGCGAGAGAGGATCAGGGAGATCCGTGCTGGTAGCGCGACATGATGTTGACCTTTAGTTATGAAGAAAATTAACTTCTTATAATATATTGTTCGGGTTGTACTTATTTCTGAACAGTATAGTATAACAGACAGAATAGATAGGTAGATAAAACTCAAGAAAATGGCCACCCTGTCGGTCGGGGTTGTAGAATACGCCGGCTGCATTTCTACAGAAGAGTAAACCCCCTCTCTAACCAGTGTGCTGAGTATAACATAAAACTGCATCTGAGGGAGAGGCTCCACCCTTGGAATTTGGAGAATGTAGAGTAACCTTTCATTGCCGTTACACCCAGGTCCACTCTGACCCGTTATGATACAACCTGTTAGGGTCTCATTTATTGGTCAAATAAAACTGTTCAATCATTTAAGGATGATTATTATTGGTTATTTGAATCCATACAACTGTGTGTAAATTATTAAATTATAGTACTTGATAAATAGAACGACAAATGCTAAATAGCAATACTTTAAATTATTTAACTGTGTGCAAACAATGATTTATGTAAGAGAGACATAATTGAAACCATTTGATTGAGTGCAACCAAAGAAACTTTAATAACTCATTTAAAAATAAAATTACATACTAACTATTCACTCACAAATCATATATATATATATATATATATATATATAAACTGGATTTCGCATTGAATAACCAATATTCCATACAACACCAACCAAACCAACCATCAGGAGAATAGCCAATGTAGTCTATATGGAGAAAGAAATGGTAAAATCATCTTTCTGATTACAGAATGCATTAAAATGCCTCGGAAGGGACACAAGAGTAAGTACAAATGGGTGGAAATGGTTATTCCCTGGTAACTGTGCAAAGAACGTAATTCTAAACATAGATCATTCGTATATGCATAGACGATATTTTGAAGTGGAAAGTGAGACAAAGATTCTTGAGATTTTAAGATAAAATCCGATCACCCAGTTCAAAGACAAACTTTCTCTTTGTTAACAAAAACAGAAATTTGTCAGTGAGTCTACTTTACCGTTTCATCAGAACACTTTGTGAAATTGGAGAAAAAAACAACGAAGAACTAAATAAATACCTGAACTTCATCAAATAAATTTTTAAAAAACTATTGAACATGGAAGTTACAGACAAGTGATTACGATTATAGTCTGGGTTCTTAGGATGATCCTAAAGAATCTAGAAAAGAGACTGGGAGAACCTGAAATTCAGTGTGCGATTGAGGCCTGTTCTAACCTCAACACTGTTGAAATCAGCTGGAATAGTGAGAAATTTCCTGGAAAGCTGAGGTGACTAGCTGTCATTCAGACTTCGTTGAATGCCACTAGTTAGCACTGGTGATAAAATTCAGAGGGAATAATAATAATAATAATAATAATAATAATAATAAGAAGAAGAAGAAGAAGAAGAAGAAGAACAACAACAACAACAACAACAACAACAACAACAACAACTAAAATAATGATAATAACGTATCAGTCGAAGAATCCAATAAAATAAGCACATGCAAAGATATGGAAATAGGAATTGAAAGATGTAATATCTTAAAACTACCATCCTGCCCATGATACCGAGAGCCCTGTGTATTATCAAGAAAAGAGCAGATGAACGCATTAACAAGGTACCCATCAGTATATGAAATGCAAGAAAAAAAACATCTCACTTTACGGAACAGCTAATTTTCTTAGGGGAATATTATCAATGTAAAAGAAAAATAACACCCAAAAGAGGCAGCGGAAAAAAACAAGTAAAATGTATTACCTTAAAAACCTGGTGAGGAATTGTAAAAAAATGACATTAAGGCTGAAAATTAAATGATAATAATAATAATTATAATACCTTGGAGTATTTCGGGTTTTGAATAAACGAATTGTGGCTTGAGCTAAAATGAGAGACAATAACAACTACTACTAATAATAATAATAATGATAATAATGATGATAATAATGAGAGCGTCCAGATCACAGTATTATTAAGATCGGTTAGAATACTGGGGAGAGTCATGGAGAGCTGATGAGACTTGCTATCACTTGGACTTCATTAAAGTCCACCAGTTACTCCTGGGGTAAAATTCTCACAAGAAGAAGAAGAAGAAGAAGAAGAAGAAGAAGAAGAAGAAGAAGAAGAAGAAGAAGAAGAAGAAGAAGAACCAAATCAAGAAAGAATCAGAAAGCTCAGAGAAAAGTAAACTTACAACTAATTAGGAATATTGGAAGTGGATGCCACCAATCGAGCGAAGATGAAAGAAAAAATAGCTACAGAGTATCTCAGACCAACGAAAAAGCTTCTCAAAACCAAACTCTTCAACAGGAATCCCATTAAAGAAATGAACATCTGGATTGTTCTCCTGGAATCATTCTTGAAATCGACAAGGGAACAACTTAAACAAACGGACCATCGGACCAGAAAGCTAATGATGATGCATAAGGTCTTACATCCATCATGAGATGATATAGACAGACTATATAAGTTAGAAAAGGCGGAAGAAGACTCACAAGCATTGAAGATGGCGTAAATGCATCAATATGACGGCTCGAAGACGGCATTGAAAGAGCAAAGAAAGACTGATTACAGCGACCAAAAACAGCACAGATAGTATAATGATCAACAACGACCATAACTCGGAAACAGAAATGGGAGGGAAAACAACTGTATACATATTTCTAGTGACAAACTAACGAAATCTGACTCAAGAAGATTTAGACATGGCTAAGAAATGAAAACTTTAAGAGAGAAACTGAATCTCTACTAACAGCAGCATAAAACAATACCAAAAGGAAAAATTATGTTAAAGCGAAAATAGATAAATTGCAATTGAAGGACAAGTGTAGGTTATGTGCAAAATAAGACGAAACCTTTAATCATATAATAAGCAAATGCAGCAAACTAGTGCAAAAAGAGTACAAGACTAGACACGACTGGAGGGGGAAGGTGATCCACTGAGAATTGCGCAAGAAATTGAAATTTGACCATACTACCAAATGGTATATGCACAAACTAGAATACTGCCCGCGGAAATAAGATGAATAAAATTCTTTGGGACTTTGAGATAAAAACAGATATCTTAATCCCGACCAGAAGACCACACTTCGTGAAAATTAACAAAAAGAAGAGAACCAACCGAATAGTGGACATTGCTGTCTCAGTAGACCACATAACCAAAGAAAAGGAAAAGAGTGACAAGTACTTAGATAGGGCCCTATCAGGTGCTACCATTCCGGTCCAGAGTGGACCTGGGAGGAATGGAAATGAAGGGGGGCTCCGCATTCCCCAAAGCTCCGACATAACTGGAACCTCACCATCAGATCGTTTAGTGACATATCCAGGACTCTCATCAAGGCGGGGTGGATCTTACCCCTCTGCAGAGGTGCAATCAGTGTATTCTACAACCCTAGCCGACAGGAAAAAAACTATAATAATAATAATAATAGTAATCGTGCCAGAAAACTTAAAAGGCAGCAGAAAGTGACACTAACAAGTCCCCGTGATTCCAGAAAAGAGATTGAAGGAATAGAAAATCAGAAGAATCGAATCTGTCCAGTCCACAGCACTACTAAGAACGGCAAGAATACTGATAATATTCTTGGAGAACTGTGAAGACTTGCTGTCACTCGGACTTCAGAGAATCCTGCGAGTTAGTGAAGAGAGGTATCTGACTTCCTACCAAGTCGGATTTGACACAAGGCCATTTTATAGAGAGGCGCTACTCACTAATCGACTCACTCGTGGCCGTCAAGAAAGCTTCTTGGTCTCCTTTTCGGGCCATAAACTCAGCCTTGCAAAGTAGATACTGCCTGGGAGGAAGTTCCTCTGGGACCAGGCAATCAACTTAATCACCCACCCAGTGCGAATATCAGGTGAGCCTGGAAAGTTCCAAAAAAATGCGTTATATGAAGGTAATAATAATACCAATCATAGTTGGGGTCCTCGAAATAATTCAAAAGGACCTGGAAAGGAGATGAGGGACCTGGATATTAAAGAAAGAATTGAGATCTTCCAGACCTCAGCAATTAGAATACCGAGAAATGTTCGAAAGAACAGAATAGACTTTCTTTCAATTGGATTTGAGTGAAGGTTATAAATTATAACTGATATAAGACTTTAAAAGAATCAATAATAAGGTACTTCACTTTGACCACACGGACAAATGGTCTATACACAAGCTATTATAGAATCTAACACGGAGAACGAAACACAAAATACACTGGGATTCTGAGATACAAAAGAGTCCCCCTCTTACAGATGAGACCTAGTTTTTGTTAATAAAAAAGAAAAGAACTAGTCAAGTTGTAAACTTCACCGTTCTGTACCATACCCATGATACGGATATGTGAAATGGACATATAATGTTCATATATATATATACATAGAATATAGGAATCTTGAAACACGAAAAAACACTTACGACTTCTTAGTTCAGGTACGAAACTTTTTATTACCTTTGAGTTTAAAGGTTCTTCGACATAAGGAGAGAGATACACATTCTTTCTATTCTGGCTTTTCCATCCGCCCCATCCCCATTACGTGCGGCACCTGCCCAAGGCCTCCGCGAGCAAGCGAAAGTCAACAGTCTTTTTACCGAAGCAGGACTTAACTCAACTAACTGACTTTTTCAAAATCCCCCAAATCCTCCGCGCGCTTCCGGTGCATTACGTCACCCGCAGTCTGTAGCCCCCGTTTCCCATCTGGGCTATTGTGATATCTCTGAGTGACACGTCCGCTCCACCCGCGCGCGCGTGAACACCTGCGTTAATGTTGCACCTAAGTAACCCATGCACTGAGCCGAAAGGTTCTCAGCCTAACTAAACCCAAAGGCATAAAACGAAATCCCTCGGCCATTATATTACAGTTCCAGCAGATCACAGAGTTAAATGAAAGGAACGCAAAATAAACAGTTAAAAAAAAGAAAGAACTGGATAAATAACTGGATCATGCAAAAGATCTGGAAAAGCTATGAAACATGAAAGTGACAGTAGTAGGTGGAGACCTCGGAACAATACCGAAAAGACTTAGACAACTGGAGACCAGAGGAAGACCATCCAAACCACTGCACTGCAAAAAATTGCTAGAATACTGAGAAGAGTCCTTGAAAGCTGAAGAGATTTGCTGCCACTCGGACTTGAGTGAAGGCAACCAGTTACAACTGATATGAAAACTGACAGTAATAATAATGATAATAATACACAAGTATTCGTCAGAATTTTAGGCACGAATCAGGTCTGTTTAATGTGTTATAAGCTGTTGAGATAATTCCTCGGCTTGTTACAGCAAATAGATCTAGCTATATAACAATCTTATAAGACATCAGTACAGAGGATCAGACACAGCACTAGAAATATTCAATCCAGCTATTTAAGAGGATTATATTTTATTTTAAATATGGTTGCAAATCGAATTTCGCTTAAGACCTGGTCCTTATTTCAGATCTGCTTTGCTTAGCGGAGGTCGTTGAATGACGGTTGGAAAAATGTAATAACATCATATTGAAGATCGACGTCGCCAAACTCTGTGTCCTATTCGGCAGCTGGCGTATGACGAGATGACTCTGAAATGACCCTGATGTCGTCGGGTTCAGAGTAGAGAAGCGCATGTGTCATCAAAAAGTACCCCCAGAGAAGAGGAGGATAGAAGAGGAAGTTGAATGTCATAAATACAGTACCACGTGATGTAGACGTGTAAGAACAAAGAGTTTTGTAACAGATGGAGAATTAAGCCTGATGAGCGAAGTTCGTATCGCACGGAAAGAGGAGTTACGTTCAGGTCAGAGTTACAATTTCCCCTTGTTAAGACAACTGGAGTGTAGTCACGTGACCTATGATCCAAACCGACTTCCGAAAGTAATAAAAGTTATATAATTGAGACATATTAGCATAATGGTTAAAGTTTTCACCAATAGCCTGGGAGACCGGGGTTCAATCCCAGGTCGAGTTATACCAAAGACTCAAAAATGGTACTTGACGCTTCTTTAACTCTCAGCATCATAAGGTATGGATCAAGAGTAAGTGGAGAAATCTAGGGAATGGAGTAACCCCCCATTGAAAAGGGAGCCTTCGGATCGCTTTCGACTACGGCCGGCCAACTTATTTGTGATTTATTCCTCTCTAGTACGAGGTGATCGCCCATCACCTCGAGACGATTACCTAAGTCAAAGTAATCGGTAACAGATAATGCATCAATAATAAACAACAGAAATAAAGATGAAATAACCGCTGGCAAATCATTATTGACAAAGCTTCTTATAAGAAATTAGAGAAACAATAGTGATATTAATACAACTTAAAGAGATTCTCCTGTCGAGCACAGCGTACGAGTACGTAAAAGGTCAGTTAAACAACTAAACTTCTGCTTATACAGTTGATGCGTTTATAGTGGTGACAGCTTGTGCAGAATCAGCCATCTTTTGGGGATCAGCTGATAACAGAAGAATGAAATATACCAATTACAAACTTAGAATTCAAAGTTTTCTTTCTCCCAGACCCAACCAATCCTTGAAATTCTCCCAGACCCAACCAATCCTTGAAATTCTCCAAGACCCAACCATTCCTTGAAAATTCTCCTCTATTATTGAACACTTTATGTAAAAAATTCGAGTAAAGCGTTTATATTTTTTACGTAAATGATTTTGGAGACAACAGTTACATGAAAACTGTGTAGGTCGCCTGAACGAGCAGTTCCATGTTACAGTTGCATTCTCAAGTTATTTATGACGTAATTATTAACGCATGGGTCAGCACTGTGCGTGTCTATGGCTTTCGAGGTAGTGGCATTAGTCGTACTGGCGAAATGAGAAAGCTGGGACATCGATCGACTGAAAGTCATATAAATCACTCAAGTAAAGAAAGACGGAGATTAAAAAAAAAGCATAAGATGAAAAAGACACGGTAAGTTGAAAGGATAGAAAAATTGACGAGAGAAAGAACTGGAAAAATGAAATGGTGCGGAAGATTGAAGTACAGAAATTTATAATAAGAAAAGAAAGAGAGAGAGAAAGAGAGAGGGGGAGAGAGAGAGAGAGGGATTAAGTAACATAGTTTAACTTGTTATCTTTGAAAAAATTGCAGATATATTCAAATTTTTGAGATTCTGTTTTGTTTTGAAACGAAACTAAAAAGCATTTAATTGGAGTATTACAGACAAAAATAAATATTTAAAAAAAATCTATCATAGCAGATTGCATTCTACTGATTCAAGATAATATGTACATTATAGTTTGGGTTATTAATTCTATTCCTGATAAATTACCCAAGGTAAATGAAATCTTGTTATGTAATGACTCCCACGACGCCCGATGTAATGACTTCCTCAAAGCCCGATGATTGTGAATATGTTCAGACATTTGCAGATGCGTGATGGACAGGTACCAGGTCAAAGTTCCTTACTGCTAAAACAAGTCGGAAGGAAAAGACACGACCTCTTATTGAATTGGCTATTTTCAGTCATGTTGCATTTTGAGAAATGTGGTTAGATTTTTTATTGAGAGTTTGAAGTTCAGACAATCAAAGAAAAAGCCACGTAGCTTGCAGATGAAGTGAAGCTAGTTCCCATTCTTCTGAGGAAACAACAAATTATAAAAGAAAGAGTAAACTCAATGAATTTTTCTGAACAAATGGTATAAACACAACACAAAATCTGTCCTAGATAATGAGACGCACAAACTCCTCTGGGATTTCGAGATTCAAACGGATCACCAAATCTCGGCCAGACGACAAGATCTTATTATAATCCACAAAAAAAGAGAACTTGGAAGAATCGTGAACTTTGCTGTCCCGGTGGACCACAGAGTAAAATTAAAAGAATGTGAAAAGAGGGATAAGTACCTCGACCTTGTTAGGAAATAGAAAAAAACTGTGGAACATGAAAATAACGATAATACCAATTGTAATTGATGCTCTTGGTACAGTCACCCCAGGATTAATAAAGGGACTGGAGGACTTGTAAATAACAGGATAAGAGGACATCATACAAACTACTGCATTATTGAGATCAGCCAGAATACTGAGAAGAGTCCTGGAGACTTAAGGAGACTTGTGGTCACTCAAACTAGTGAGAAACCATTTGCTAACGCTGGTGGGAAAAACTCTCAAAAGAGAATAATAATCATAATAATAACATAGTTGATATGTTTGGAACGGTTTCCAAAGGCATAGAAAAAGGACTGGAGGAATTGGAAATCAGAGAAAGAATCAAAATTTTCCAGCTCACATCATTAAGATTGGCTTGAATGCTTAGAAGAGTCCTGGAGACTTAGGAAGACTTGCTGTCACTCAGACTCTAGTCAAAGACAACTGGCTAACACTGATTCGCATAACTCGCAAGGAATAATAATAATAATAATAATAATAATAATAATATGAAGTCAGCATTGGTGGTCACCTTGATCATTAAAATTCATAAGGAGAGATAATTGTTAAAGGCTAATTATATATAAAACCCATTTTCTTATTTGCAATATTTTATAATATAGATTGTATACTGACATTAGGTTTGCTATTGAGTTTAATGGTTGCCTTCGGTTAGGTTAGATTTAGATTGTTCTCTCATTACCAGGTCTGCATATTCTAAAAGTGCAAATAAACAATAAATAGGTAACGTCTGCTCGTACGTTTGCCTTTTCTTTTAACCTTTTAACAAGCACATGAAGTTATTTGTGTAAATGAAGAGCTGTCTTCTTCACGACGTTTTATAATAACGTTGCCCTTCAAATGCTGCCGACATAAAAGTTACTTTTCATAACTGTCTGTAGATGATAGGAACATTGGCATAACAAAGAATTTGCTCTTGCTGAGCATTTATTGTTCGCTAGAAGAAATTTGAACTCAGGTCGTTGATTGCCAGTTCCAACGACAATAACCATTGCACTAAGCAAGCCTCCTCTCGAAGTTATTGTTATCTAAATTATTTTCTGCGTGATCTAATTGTAACATTATCCAGAGGGCGGTTATGGCTACGGGTCTCGGTTATTCAGGTATCATGACGAGATAAAGTTTCTGTTGGGAGCAAATTCTAAGACCGGTAAATCCTCCCACATCCCGGACCCCCCGAGCTCGTTCCTTCTGTAAGTCTCTCTCCCCAGCACGTGGTGCGGGGCTACATTAATACTCCGCTTCAGTTAACAGTACAGAACACTTTGGGTTGGTTTCTTTAATGGTATATCACCTACTTAAGGGTTATTTAATGGCAAAATATGATTAATTT
The DNA here is from genome assembly GCA_963585895.1 of Sepioteuthis lessoniana. Taxonomy (NCBI): domain Eukaryota; kingdom Metazoa; phylum Mollusca; class Cephalopoda; order Myopsida; family Loliginidae; genus Sepioteuthis; species Sepioteuthis lessoniana. The sequence continues at coordinate 24,373 of CAUZXS010005709.1, read as the reverse complement.
CTAAATGTTTGATTATAATCATAGGTATTTTTTAAAATCTTCAATTGTAATCTCTTTAATCGCACTTCTGTTTTCGGCTATAATAATCATTTTGCACAGTTATATGGTATAAAGTGTTCCTAACTAATACCAATGATTTATAGACAATTTCAAGTAAGTATTTCTATATGATTCCTTACTTTAACGATTATTCTTCGAAGCTGTGACCGTGTTGATATTACAGTATGGATGCACCATCGGGACCCTAACGAAACACATGGGAAAAAAGCTAGATGAAAACTATACAAGAATAGTATGTGCTGTTTTGAACAAATCCTAAAGGCAACACCCTACAAAACGGCAGCTGTATTGCCACTTACGTCCTATCTCAGAAACTGTCCAAGTAAGATTGGCAAGACATGCTAGGCATTGCTGTGGAAGTAAGGAAAAATTCATAAGCGACATTCTTGTAAGGGCCCTCAGACATAGACGCACCAGTGTTGACCGATCAGCAAAGACTTACATGCATCAAGCTCTGTGCGGATACTGGAAGCAGTCGAGAGGGTCTGGCAGAAACGATGAGTGTGTTAGAGATCAGACCTTACGAAAAAATCTCAAAGTTATTCCCCCTGAGGGATAGAAACGGAGTTGCTTCCCGAGTCAGTGCATTGTGGGATTGCAGGGACCGGAAGAACGGATACACATGAGGAACAATAAAAAGACTTGAAAATCGACCCTGACACATGGACGTACATTTGATGGGTGCACACAAAGTTAAAACAGCTTCTTTTCTTGGTCAGTAGACGCATGTCTCTGCCTGTAGTTTTAAAAAAATAATCGTTTTGGTGTACTTATTTATTTACTTATTTTCTTTGTTCGTAAAAACGTAACAGAACGATAGAAAAGGATGGTGAGTGAGATTTAAGGGGCTCCGTGCCATCAGCGCTTGATGATAATGATTCCTATATAATAATATTAATCCTTTGTTTGCACATCCATATGATATCGAGTATTCCTAACTAAAACTAAACATTTCTAAACAGATTTATTTGACCCATAGATGGGACACCAACAGACACTACAATTCCGAGTCAGATTGAACTGGGGAATAATAACAATGAATGAGTACTCCAAACTTCCTATAGCTCCAGAACTGGAGCTTTACTACCGGATGCAGTTTAGCGTTATACCCAGGACACCCCAGTAGATGCAGTTGACGTATTTTAGACTACGCTGACTGAGTAAACAAGATATTTTGTTTATTCTGCAATTTTTTAGATGTCTTCGATGACACTAGCACTTCTTCAAGCTGGACTCAATGACCTAGGAGTCATTGCATCACACCCCTCCTTCTGCTTATTAGCAATGACCTCAAGTCATTTTAATGCATAACTCTGACTATGTCGACCTTGGGAGAATTGTAACCCTAAAAGCTCTTCTGCTCTTAGGTACACAAAGGTACTAATAATTCATATACGTGTAGGTCCGGCCATCCAATAGGACTAAGTATATAAACGTAGCGTATATGCATGTATGTATTTACCTAACCCGCCACACGAGCAGGATATGACACAGTCATTTGCCCATTGCTGAAGAGAGAACAGTTGGATTCATACTTTTCTCAAGGTTATTAAAACTATGTGAAATGCAAACAACCTTCGTCGTGTCCATTTCCAACGATGATAACCGTTACACCACGGCCACCTCCCTAGCATATATGTATGTGGGGATGAGCATGTCTATATAGGTTTATATGCATGAGCTTAGACAGTGTATATGTACATATTTACTAACCCCTCCGTATGAGCAGGATGCGACACAAGGTCACTTTTTATGCAGAGTTTAGCCGGTTTGAATTCAGAGTATTCCTTCTCTTAGACTGGTTACCATACACAGGCTAAAAAGCTCAGTACGCTCTATTATTTTGCCTATCGCTGGGGGGAAGGTTGTTAGATTTATACTACTCCTATGAGCATTAGCGCTAGGTGAAATACAAACTGCATTGTCTGAGATTTGAACTCGGGTCACCGGGTCCATTTTCAACGACGATGTCCATTACACCACGAGCGTATATGAATGTATGTACATGGATGTTTCTATATAGTAATATCAAAAGAATATCTAAATGAGTTAGAGAGGGCTAGGCAGTGATAAAACAGAAAGTGATGGGTTTCTTTGTAGAAAAGACTTCTTGATAAAAGAGCTAGTTTTTAATGTCCATCAGAAACTTTGGTGCAAGCACGGTCAGTGGTCAGTAGATTAGAATATAACCTTTTTAAGTAGCTTAAGTTGGGCTGTCCACGTGAGAGGTGTGGATATTTCTTTAGACCATCACCAGATTCAGGAAAGGAATCGAATGATAGTCATAATCAGGCTAAAGCCGAAATCAGAGACTGGTGTGTCCCAAACGCCTCGTTCACTGTTGTCTAACAGACATAAGAATTCGGAGCTTTGGTTGCTGACCGTTGGACTGAGTGGGATAAGAATTTTCATCAGTGATAAGTGATTGAGGTAGTAGGAAATCAGTCCCAAGCTTCATTTTTGGAAAGTGTTACATGTGACCATCTATTAAGAACTCTATTCTCAGACTTTGTTTTTATTTTTTGTTATCTCTTTTCTTGCAGAGCTAACACATGGCTTGTGTGGTTTCGACCCGGACCTACGAACGACTAATCAATTTTAAAAGAATCTTGAACAACGAGATTAGGGAGGATCATTCAGCAGATTAAACTGTGCCGCTTCGATGAAAGCTCTTCCACAGAAATATTGGACTGTTTTCCAGTTGCTTTCCTTGTGGTTTAAATTCAGAATGATCTTTCTCCTAGACTGGTTGCTCACCTACTATGGATAGAAAATTAGATTTTTGCCTATCCTTAGGGCATTAGTACGAAGTGAATGCAATCAACTTAAGTTGGAGTTTGAACTCAGTTCGTCGTTTCCATTTTATACCAAGAACACCCTTTTTGACTCTCTCCATAAAAATCTTTTTTTTTTCGTTTTATCTCTCTCTCTCTCTCTCTCTCTCTCTCTCTCCAATCAAATACTGGTTTTCTGTGACTGGATTTAAGCATTTAGTCTGTACGGAGCACTCAGTGAGGAGCGAACTCATTAATCGTTGTAATTGTTCAACGGGACTAGCTTGCAAACCATTAAACCAGAACAAGGTACCCTTAAAATGTTAAGGGTAGCCTAGATATGTCAAGAGGCCAGAAATATGAAGCAATTAGTAAGGACTGATCTCACTAACAAATGTCTGTAAGCCTGATTCGTTAATCATTACTCGTACATCGAAATCGCATATAATATGGATTCAGTTTTATTGAAACCGATAATTAAATTGTAACTAGCATCTTGCAGTCATCTTTTGCCAAGTCTCGAATAAATAAATACAAATTCAAAAATTAAAAAACACAAGCAATACCTTGACCCCGGATATCCACCATAGCAAGACCCACGTCTTGTCTTTAAATCTAGAATCGTCTTTCTCAACCCATGAAGAGTACTGTAGCTATGCATGTCATCTTAAGTGACCACATACAGAATTTAATAAAGTCCACGCGACTTCCGTTTCATTCTTACAATATTTGCTTCGCGGCGTTAGAAAATGCGAGCTAGATTTTACAATGATGACAATAGAAGAAGTTTGCAGCCGAAGGGAAAACCGGTAATTAATATTTTCTACATAGTATCAGATCGTGCCGTAAAGACAGAGAGATATTGCGATTTGAAAGAAAGAATGGAGAAGATATTAAGAGAAGGAAGGCAAAGAAATTGGACAGAGCGGGAAAGAAAAGATAGACGATAGGGAAAAAAAATGAGAGAAAGTGCGAAAAAAGATAGAAAGAAAAAGCGAAAGACAAAGAGACGTTATGTGAAAAAGAGGAAGAATTTGGTTGGTTGGTTGGTTGGTTGGTTGGTTTTATAGAATGTCAACCACTATCAAATCATTAAAAGCCGAAGTCAGTCTTTTAAAAGCAATTACGTGGTTCCAAGCATCTATAAGATGATAATATTTTGTAAGCAATTTAAAGTTCAAAGAATTATTCTTAATGCTAACAATTTATACACAATTATATGATTTCAAATGATTATTCCTATATTATGATAATCATTTGTTTGTGCACAATTATACGGTTTCAAGTATTTCTGTCTAATCCAAACAAGACCTTGTTGGCCAATAGATATGACCCTAATAAGTACAACCTATCCAGGTCAGAGTGGACTTGGGAGTAATGGCAACAAAAATGTGGCTCCACACTTCTCAGAGCACCAGAACTGGGGTCTCAACACCGGATAGAGTATTGTGTCATACCCAGGACACCCTTTTTAGTAGGGTGCTATTTACCAACCCCTCCGCTCGGGCAGGATATGACACAAGGTCAGTTTTTTTTAAGCGGAGTTTAACAGGTTTGAATTCAGAGTTTTCCTTCTCCTAGACTAGTTGCCTAACCAAGGCTGAAGAACCTAGTCTGTCCTACTATTTACCCATAGCTGGAGGGAGAATAATTGGATTCATACCTTTCCCAAAGGTATTAGTGCTATGTGAAATGCAATCAGTCTCGTCCAGGATTTGAACTCGTGTCGCCGTGTCCAATTCCTACGACGATAACGACTACACCACGGGCACCTCCACGGGCACCCTTTTTAGTAGGGTGGGTAGCCTTAAGTCTCTGGAGGTGATGTCGTTAACATATACTAAACCCTACCAACAAGGTGTTGAAGAGGAATAAAGAAAGCATTGAAAGAGAAAAGGAAAAAAAAGTCATTATCAATTGTAACTTGTATTATACTTCATCTTCCTAATTCTACTTGTCATTTACAATGCTTAGCTTAGTTCGGTACAAGACTAGAAGTATGAAATACTCATTGAGAATCGAACAAACTAATCATAGTCAGCTAGCCGAGTTCACTAAATATTTTATTAAGCGAAACATTCTTAAAAAGATCAAAAAGGCCGCAACTATAGGCACCAAGTGAGGATCGAACTCATTATTCAGTAGCAATAAGTCTGCGTGGCTAGCTGGTTAACCATAACATCAAGACGGGATGCCTATCTTCCAAATTCTAGTTGCATTTTATCATAAATCAATTAATGATGACGAGGAACAGCGTGCATCAGAAACAAGAATAAAGAATAAGCTTCCGGTGTGATTCGAACTCACGTCCCTTTCTTCCTCGGGAAAAAAAAGAAAGATGATAAAAGAAAGTAAATCAATTAAGAGCAGAAGAAAGAAGAGATTTGGTCAAAGGAAAGAGTAAGTAATAGATTAAGAGAAATAAGAGAGGAGAGAATGAAAAGATGAATGGGTTGCAGAGAGAGAGAAGATAGGGGGGGGCGCTCAGAATATGAAAGAGAAAAAGAAAGACTACGGTTATTTGATTGTTTAATGTCACATCTGTTAACAATTTAGAGTTTAAAATTCAGCATTTCTTTCTAGCTAAACAATTAAATCGCTTCCTTATCAGCTTTAACCTTCGAGCCAAATTTGAAGACTAAAATCAGTGATATTTGTCCATTAATCATTTGTCTATTTTCAGCTATAAAATAAGGCTTGATGTGCATCTCGTCGTGGTATAGTAATTATACTGCATTGTCCATTTGATATAATAACTTGATGTTGTCACTTGATCCTAATGTTTGCCAGACATGTTGAAATAATGGCTGACAGTCATATTTCCCATTCTATTCAGATGTTTCTTTATCATTCAGGTTAAGCTTTCTTAGTGAGATTTCTATTTTGATATTGTCATTAGGTAAAGAATAAATGTTTCCTAGCTATCTTTAGCATGGTAAACCAAATGGAAAAAGAAAAGGCTGAGGCTCTCAAACATGTCTGTTCTATTCTACACCTCACCTCAATTCTTTAACTCAAAAATCCGATCTTCCATCTTCCAGTCGGCTTGGCCTGTAGTATACACTGACTGCTTCTCTGCAGAGGGGTAAGATTCCCCCAACGAGTGTCCTGATATGACATTAAACTATCTGATGGTGAGATTTCAGTAATGCTAGAGCTTTAGGGAATGCTGAGTACCCCTTCATTGCCATTGCTCCTGGGTCCGCTCTGGCCCGGAGTGGTAGCACCTGATAGGGTCCTATCTATGGGTCAAATAGAACTAAACATTTTACTACGCTAAACTGAATGGTTTAAAATAGAACTGTTTTGGCATTTAACTGTTTGTAAACAAAACTAATTCTAAACTGAATTGCTTGAAATTTAATTCTGGTTAAATGACCCGTAAAACAAAACTTATCTTCCTTTATTCATCGCGTGATATTAACCAATAAGGGCTCATATACCCAATATAATTCAAACCAATTGTTTTGTTATTTAATTCTCATACCTCTTCTTCAACCTTTAGTTTGTCAGTTATCAAGTAGGTATTGAAACCGGGCCTACTGCTCTTAATGCTCTTAATGCCGAACTGTTCAACCGTTAGAAAGCTAGTCTGGTAGACCAGTTACTACTAACTAGTGAGTTCAATTTCCTAAAGAGGCTTCATACTTTACGGCCTTGTGCAAAATTTAAGTTATGCTTACATTTTTGCACGCCTAAAGTAACAATTATCTCTATAACACCGAAATTTAGCAGTGATGAGCCTGCTAAGTACCGAGATGAGTGACCATTGAGAAATAGCTGGTACCAAAGCAGTCTTTATTATTAACGGTAGAGTATATATGTAACTAGGAAGTTAAACATTGACTTACCAATGCTCATTCATAAGCCTGATCTCTTCTTAGATGGAGTGACCATGGACTGTAAGTATCGTAAGCAATCAGAGCCCCATGTGAAAGACGAAGAAATAGTAATTATTATTATTATTATTTACTCATTAGAGTTTTTCACATCAGCGTTAGCTGATGGTCTCTCACTGGAGTATGAGTGACAGCAAGTCTCCTCAAGTCTCCAGGACTCTTCTCAGTATTCTGGTCGTTCTCAATAATGCTGTAGATTGGATGGTCTCTACTCGTCCGCTAACTTCCAAGTCCTCCAGTCCCTTTAATAATCCTTTAGTTACTGTACCAAAAGCACCAATCACAATTGGTATAATTGTCACCTCGGAATTCCACTGGGTGTAATGACTAAGACGTTGGACTGCAGCCTCGAAGTAAGCGAGTTCGAACTCCTATCGCTATGTAAGGTTCATTTTCGGATTAATACTCTTAGTGAAGGTATGATATCCCCAGCTATGGCTTCAATTATATTACTGCTGTTTTATAAAGATGGCTTTCGCATTAAATAACCCGCGAAGGTTGATATATCATTAAACAAAGAAATCTTATCTATTGTTTGTTATGTCTCTTTTTTACTATTTTCTCTCATTTACTTGTTTTTAAAATCTTTGAATAGAACATATACATTATTATTATGATATCTATTTACAGATTAATTCATCCAAAAAACGCCCTCTTAAATTCCTTTTCTTATCATTTTTTCTAAAATCCTTCAAGTTAACCTAAAAAAAATTCACTATTGCTGTTTTTGATCATATTAGGCACTTTGTTACAAAAATATATTACCCTATTAAAGCCGAAAATCCAATAAGTAGTCTTCATTTTTTTAATGTCTTCGCGATAATTTTTTAGTTCAAGGAGAAATATTGAAAAAAATCTACCATAATTAGAAATTCCATTAATCATTTGAAAGTTGTAATTAGATCACCTCCATTTTTTTCTTGTAAAGTAGTTTATTCTAAGTTGTCTAATCTCTTCCTATAACATTAATCTTTTACTCGTTTTATTATTTAGTCATTCTTTTTTGTATGCCCTCCAATTTCTATATTATACTCCAATTTCCATGTCTAGACACTGAAGCCCACGTCTGAATAAAATATTCTATATGAGGTTACTTATTAGGGTTTATATATATATATATATATATATATATATATATATATATATATATAAAACGATTTGCCTCCCTTGAAATAAAATTTCTAACCTTCCAGCTAATCATTGCATTTCCCCTTGATACAAAATATAATAACTAGCTTTAAGTGTACGCGGTGCATTCAATAAGATTCCAGACTTTTTTGTACAGGCATTTAAAATTATCGTTGACACTTGAAAATTCAATATGTTATTCCTATACATCTTATGAGATAACCGACCAATTTTTATGATTTCAGCTTCAAATGAACACCTACAGCAGCAATTGAATACACCCTGCTAAAGCCTGATTGTCACAGCTAGTGAATTTCAAAAATGCAATCTGGACGTGAGGACACTTTAGAACAACAATATGCAATAAAATTGTGTTTTAAACTTGGAAAAAATGCCATATAAACGTATGGAATGTTTCACACTGCTTTTGGAGCATCTTGCATGAATCGAGCATCAGTTTTTGAGTTGCATAAGAGATTCAGGGAAGGCTGGGAGTCTGTGAGGGATGATGAGAGGTGTGGGAGGAGTAAGGAAGTCAATAGACCAGTGTTGATTGGCCAAAGGGTCAGGGTCAGGGTTACTATGTTGAGGTTTTAAGAGAGTTCAGGAAGAGATTCCCAGGGAAGAGGCCTGCACACATCTAATCGGGTCAGTGGCATTTCCACCAGGATAATGCACCAGTCCACAACTCCGTTCTTGTCACAGACTATTTGACCAAGATGGGCATCAAGACAGTTCCTCAGCCTCCCAATTGTCCAGACCTTGCTCCCTGTGACTTTTGGTTATTTCCAAAGCTCAGAGACTGTTATGAGACATGAGGAGATGAAAGAGGCTGTGACGAAGGTCATTGACACGCTCACACAAGAGGACTTCCATGGGGCCTTCCAGAAGTTGTTGGAACGGTGCACCAAGTGCATTTGGGGTGTCCTCGTGGTGTAATGGTTAAAGCGATGAACTGCGGAATCGTAGTACGCGAGTTCGTACTCCAGTCGCGCTATTACGTTCACTTTCGGGCAAATACACTTGGGAAAGGTATGAACCCCCTTATTCTCCCTCCAGCTATGGGTAAATAGTAGGACGGACTAGGTTCTTCAGCCTTGGCTAGGCAACTAGTCTAGGAGAAGGAAAACTCTGAATTCAAAACCTGTTAAACTCCGCTTAAAAATTGACCTTGTGTCATATCCTGCCCGAGCGGAGGGGTTGGTAAATAGTACCAAGTGCATTGCAGTCGGAGGAGATTACTTCGAAGGGGACTAGAGTTTCATGAATCTACTATCAATAAAAGTGGCCATATGAAAAAAGTCTGGAAACTTATTTAATGATCATCGTATCATCAAAGCCAACCCCAAGATTGCATTTCTCATTAACTTTTTTTATTTCCTTGTAGCTTAATTTGAATTACAATATTTTATCACGTAAAGCTAGGAACGATATTTTTTTCTTTTTTATATTTTAATAGATCTTTTATCAATTTCCCACAGTATATTTTTTGAAAGATGTACTAGGTGTGTCTGAAAAGTAAAAAGTAACGGGATTGGTGTCATAAACAGTTTATTTTTAATTCCAAACAACAAACTATATGGTTTACCCTTTAAAGTAATCTCGCCCGCTCTCCAAGTAGAATGTACTTTCCCATTCTTCTCTGTCACACTTCTATGCACTGCTGGAAGGATTCTTCGGGGATGCCCCTCAGCGCCATCGTTACGGTCCACTTAATCGTTTTCGCGTCTTCAAAATGGATCCCTTTAAGCTTAGGGAAAAGAAAAATGTCACGTAGGGTAAGACCAAGGGAATAAGAAGGTTGTTCTAATACGGTGATGTACCCAGGAATTACCGAATTCTCAGCACACCCAGTCTGGTTACGTTTCAGATATGCCTACATTTTCGATGATAATGTTCTAAATACTGTCCTTTTTCATGTCCCGCTGACATGTGATCATTCAAACAGTCAACCGATGATTGCTACACACTACCTGGTTTTACAGTTCAACGTTGACCTCAAACTTACTTGTTGAAGGCCTCCTATTTCTTGAGTCATCTTTTAACTCCTTGTGACTCTCTTTGACCCTCTTGTGCCACTCAAAAAGTGTAAATAACATGATGTTATCTCCATACAATTACAGAAGCATATCAAATGCTTCTGACGGAGTTTTCTCCAAGTGGACCAAATATTTCAGGTTTATTCGCTACTCGGTGTTCTCTGTTCTTCTGCGTTCATAGCTAAACGACCTGAAAAAGAGGTGTAAACAAAAGCATGTGAAAAAATGCAACGGTTGCAGAAAGCAAAGATTACAGTAATATGCTCCCAAGATATCATGTTAGATAACACAGTTCGCTTATCCCTCTTTCGCCCATAACTCACACAGCACACCCAGTTTCGTTAATTTTCAGACTGATCTGGTATAGTCAATACAAAAGAAAATTTGACAAAGAAAGGTGAATGATAATTTAGAAAAATAGCTAGGAGATAGAAAGAAGAAAGAATACAAATTTTATAAAGGGGAAGACCTAAAGAGTGGGAATAGAAAACAAACATCTCGAGTCAGGCATGAAAAGAAGTTGTGAAATGAAAAAAGAAGCAAATATGACAGACAGAAAGATAATTAGAAAGCGAATGACTTTGAAAAAGAAAGCAAAAAAGGATTGACTCTAGATAAATCTGAACTATCTTGCTGCCACGATTGCAGTAATAAACAGAAGATATTTGCGCGTGGCTGGTTATTATCAGCAATCGTGGCAGTCGCTGATTGGACATGCTCCCAGTTGTCCTTTAGTAAGACGATAATGGTGATAAGAATTATGCCAATTTCGATAACTTGGATAATCTTAATAATGTCTATGACAACAGTAGTTTTATATATATTCACACACACACACACACACACACACACATATATATATATATATATATAAAGAGAGAGAGAGAAGGCTGGTCACGTTTCACTTCGCGTTAATGCCCGGATGAAAGGCATGAAATATCTTCTTTTCCTACCTTCAGCTATGGTTAAATAATAGTAGACAGGGTTCTAACCTTTGGTAAAGCAACCAGTCTAAGAGAAGGAAACTAAATTCAAACCAACTTTACTCTGTGTAAAAAATTGACCTTGTGTCCTATCCTCGTTGTGGCGGATCGGTTAGGGTTATGGGGTTATATATATATATATATATATACTGAGGATTGAGGATATATATATATATATATATATATATATATATATATATATATATATATATATATATATATATATATATATATATATATATATATATATATATATACTCTCAGAGGTTTTGAATTCACAGTTTGACCCTCTTTTAGACCAGCTTCTTTACCAAAGCAAAAGAGCCCAGTCTACCCTGCTATTTACCCTTTGCTGGGGGTAGAAATGATAGATTAATGCTTTTCCCAAAAACATTAGCATGGACTGAAACGTAAAGGGCCTCTTCCCGGATGTGAACTTGGATCACCTATTCCATTTCCTACGACAATAACATTTACGTTAAGCGCGCCTCCATAAAAAGTTTCAAGTATTACTATCTAATACAAATAATTTGCAATCAGTTAAATAGTTCCAAGTTACTATTCCTTTTAAATAACTATCATCTGTTAGCACATAATGATGTTTCAAGTATTTCTAGTTAATACTAATGATTTTCTAATAGATCTATTTGACCCATAGTATGACCCTTACGGGTACTACTACTCTGAGTGAAAGAAGACCTGAAAGTAATGGCAACAAAGGGGTGATTCGACACGACCCACAGTTCCAGAACAAGAGCTTCATTCCTGAATCCATTTTAGCGTCATACACAGTGAATGCAGAGTTTTTTTTTTTCCTCCTAGACCGGTTGCTTTACTAAGGCTAAAGAGCCCACTCTGTCCTACAATTCGCTCATGGCTGTCGGAAGACTATAAACACGAAGTGATGCACAGTCTCAAAAAGGATTTGAACTCTCCTTTTCAAGTCTATGTCTTAGAACAGTAACCGTAACATCACCAGTTCTTTATTATAATAGACGAAAGCGGGGTTTCGACAAGGCCGCATATGACGTCGTAGAAGTCTGTTTGTGCCCTTGCGGCTTTAGATTCCCAACTCTATTCATTGTAAAAACATCTTTGACGACTGTTTCATCTTGTTTACAATTCTGTTATATTTCATTACCATAAAATAGGTTTATTGCTACAGAAGGAGATTATGTTGAAAAATAAATGTTTGTTATATAAAATAAATGATTTCTTTCACGAAATTAATAATATACTTACCTCAGTTGTGTGTAACAATTATTGTTGTGGGAAATGGACTCTATTACCCAAACTTAAATCCTGAACAAGGCAATATACATTTCACATAGCACCAGTACTCTTGGGAAAGGTATGAATCCTACTAGGTTCTTTAATCTTGGTGAAGTAAACGGTCTAGTAAAAGGAAAATTCCGAATTCAAATCTGCTTAAAAATTAACCTTGTGTCATATCCTACTCGTGTGTGATATATTATTTGGAAAAGAGGTCGAAGACCTTTTCATATTTAAAGGCAACACTGAAATTTATTGTCTACTAATAAAGCTATAAGCAATAACATTTTTTTGCCTGTAACAAAATCTGAAGTTTAAATTATTAGTTAATAACTTAGTCCAAATTTAATTATAAATATAAATTATGATATAATACTTAAAAGAAATAGAAAACTTTATGAGACTTTTAATGAGTTTTTGAGATAGCTTCTTTTTTTTTCCCCGAAAGCATTGGGATATCAGTTTCTTAAGTAGAGGTGCATAATTTTAATTGGTTTTTCGACAAGTCCGAGGAAAGCAGCACTTAATTGCTTAGAGCTGTCGGTTGCCTCCATCTAGTGTGGGACATTCCCTCGTGCATAAGAGCTTCTTTAATCAGGACAGAATTCAAGAACCCTTCTTTAGAATTCAAGAATCCCTCTTAAGGAATGCCTTAGGACTACTCTCTGCTAAATTGAAATAAACGGCAAATAATTTTCTTTATAAAAAATCGATAATTTCATATAAAAATAATCGGATACTAAGGGGGGACACCAAAGTATATATATATATATATATATATATATATATGAGAGTCTTTCAAAAAGTTCTAAGCTTCAGCCAGAAAGAGGAATCATTTTCGTTGTAGCAACACTCTACCACTTCTTACAAATTTAATTCACGTTTTTTTCTGTGCAAGTGAGACTCATACAAAACTCAGAGGTGTGCGACAAATCTAAAATCTGGTTGACACTTAAAACCTTTTGAACGAATCTCATGTTCTAGAAAGGACTACTCGTCATTGCCCAGGCGGAAGGAATTACATCACATGTAACAGTAGAGTAAAATATGTGCTCTATGATATATTTTTTCCTAAATTGATTAATTCATTTATTTATTCATTTCATTTGTTCATTGAATCTCTGTTAAATCGAGATTTCTAAATGAATATATTTCAACAAAAATTTCTTAGAAATCAACGCGTAAATATTTCCAAATTATAAGAAAAAATATTTCAGTTTTGATGCATTTTTTATTTTACGATTCAACCAGATTTTCTACAAGAAAAGGTGTCGTTTTTCAAGATTTGTTTAACTCTTCAAATTCTCTTAAGAAATAGAAATATTTTCCCATGAGAAATGTTTTTCTCAGAAAATTAAAAAAATATAAATATAGCAAGGGGTAACAGAATCCTACAAAAGTTTTTTTTCTAAGATAAAAAAATTTCAAAAAATACTTACATTAATGATTGAATAAATTAATGAAATTAATTAGCAATTGATACAATTATTAAGAAAATGCAAATAATTATTATTAGAAAAAAAGACTTATGCTTCATTTAAGAAAATAAAATGTAAACAATTTTTAAAATTATAAGCAGTTTCCATCCCCATCCTTTTTTTTTTACATAGAAGTAAAATATGTCGGCTGGGGCTGTAGAATACACCGACTGCACCTCCGCAGAGGGGTAAAACCCCACCCCCACCCAACGAATGTCCTGTATATGACACTAAGCAATCTGATGGTGAGGTTCCAGTAATGCTGGAGCTTTGGGAAATGCGGAGTACCCCTTTATTGCCATCGCTACCTGGTCCACTCAGGCCCGGAGTGGTAGCACCTGATATGGGTCCTATCTATGGGTTAAATTGAACTAACGGCATATTTATGCTAAACTGAATTGTTTGATTAAACTGAATAGCTTGAAATAGAAATGTTTTTGACAATTCAACCGTGCTTACATTTAAACTGCGTACTTATGCAAAACTGAATTGTTAAAAATTGAACTGTTTTTGACATTGAAACTTTACTTACACTAAACTGAATTGTTATATATAACTGCTTTAATAGTCTGAAATAGAAATGTTTTCGACAATTCAACTGTGTACTCATGCTAAACTGAATTTTTTTTTAAATAGGACTGATTATTTACATAAAAATGGATTTTGCGTTAAATAACCTACAAGGGTTGATATGCCATAAAACCCAACAAACCAAGCCAAAATATGGCGAATTGGCTAAAATGCTGGACTGCGACATCGTTGTGGGTTCGAACTATTTTCGCGCTTTTACGTTCACTTTCGGAGTAATACTCTAAGGAAAAGTACTAACTCCCTTATCTCCCCAGAAATATGTTAAATAATACCACTAGTAAGTAAAAGTAAGTAAAGTTGGCGATCGTAGTCGAGGGAAGACCAGAAGGCTCCCTTTTCAATAGCTACTACACCGAGGTGTAGGGGGAGGGCGCTATTCCTTTCCCACACTGACATCAAACTGTGCACTTATTGTCTCTATAGACATACGACGGTCCTTATCCATTAAATTCTTTATTTGGCCAATCAACTCGGGTGTTCTGACTTCCTTACTCCTCCCACACCTCTCATCTTCCTTCACAGACTCCCTGCCTTCCTTGAATCTCCTATGCCACTCAAAAACTGATGCTCGATTCATGCAAGATGCTCCACAAGCAGTCTGAAGCATTCCATACGTTTCTGTGGTATTTTTCCAAGTTTAAAACACAATTTTATAGCATATCGTTCTTCTAAAGTGTCCTCACGTCCAGATTGCTTTTTTAAAATTCACCAGCTGTGACAATCAGGCTTTAGCAGGGTGTATTTCAATTGCTGCTGTAGATGTTCATTTGAAACTGAAATCATAAAAATTGGTCAGTCATCTCATAAGTTGTATAGCAATCACATACAGAATTTTCAAGAGTCTACAACAATTTTAAATGCCTGTACAAAAAAGTCTGGAAACTTATTGGAGGCACCTTGTATATATATATATATATATATATATAATCAGAGAGATCAATTATCCATATGATCAATAACCTATCAATAGCTGTCCACACCTTCCCTCTGTGTATATTGACATCACTTTCAGTAGATGAGATATTACTGTGGAGGCATGTGAACTAGTCTACCAAGTTTTGAGGCTAGTCACTTAAAGTAGAGTTAGCTTTTTTTGTTTAAAACACTCCGTTTTATCTGCGTTCACATAAACACCAAAGCCTCTTGCTTGTTTCAGGTTATGGAACAGGGATTCGGCTTGGGCAGGTGTATCTAATAGAAGCGCTAGATCATCTGCATACTCTGAATCTGTAACAGTTTCAGCGGGATATCGTCTAAAACGGGGTTTCTTCCAAGCTGTGAACGTGTCGGTACTACAGTTGGTCGCACCACCTAAACTCTAACGAAACGCTCAAAGTAAAAGTTTGATAGGAACTACATGCGAATGCTACGTGCTGTTTTCAACATATCTTGGAGGCAGCACTCTACCAAAACACCAGCTGTACGGCCTCTTACTACCGATCTTACAAACTATCCAAGTAAGACGGATAAGACATGCTGGAAAATTCTGCAAAAGTAAGGATGAACTCATAAGCGACATTTTCCTATGGACTCTTACTTATGAATACACCACTGCTGGCCGACACCAGATGCTGTCTAGAGGACCTGCAAAGAGCGATTGCCGATCGGGACGGATTTCAAGATGGATCAGCACTTGATGATAATAATGATATATATATAGAGAGAGAGAGAAAAGAGACAGAGAGACAGACAGAGAGACAGAGAGATAGGAGGTCCCCAACAATGTATACTCACTTTGAATGTTTTTTAATACAATATTTATTATGAAAAATCAAAGTTATATAATTCATATTGAATAAGACGAGTATAGAATCGTTTTGAGTTGTCATAAGTGTTCGAACTAATAACTATTTTGAACCAATCACAATCGATAACGCTGACTAATGGAATTTTAAGAATCGCGTTTAAAACTCTTAGCGTCTCAACACATTCATATTGAGTTTATGTAAAGAAAAAATAAATATTTCGTCATTAAAGACGAATTCGTTGTAAATGAGTTCGAACTCCAGTCGCGCTATTACATTCACTTTCGGACAAATACCCTTAGGAAAGTATGAACCCCCTTATCCTCCCAGCTATGGGTTAAATAGTACCACTACTGTTTTTCGAGAAGGATGGATTTGGCATAAAATAACCTACGAAGGTTGATATGCCATTAAACCAAACAAAACCAAAAGACGAATAACACACCATATTCATTGGCTATTGAGAAAAATCCGATTATGTTTTGTTTTTTTTTTTTGTTTATGAGTACTGACCCGTAGATCATGTTATCTCACCGGTTTTTGTTAACGCTGGGTAAACCGAAAGCGAGGCTTTTTCTTTTCTTATTTTTTTTTCTTTTTTTTTTTCTTTTTTTTTTTTTTTTTTTTTCTAGACTTAGCCCCTAAATTATTGAGATGACCCATATAAGAAAAGAATCTACACTGCGAACCGATCTTCTGGTACAAGTTAGAAATAATCGGTATTGAGCTATATTCTTTTTACTGTATTAAAATTCCTATAAGGCACCACAGTCAAAACTGAGAAGATTCTAACGCCTTTAAATCTGAATATGAAGAGATAAAAACATTAGCACATCTCTTGGGTTTTAACCTTAAGGAAGACAATTGATCGAAGTTTAATCTTATTTCCTTTTTATTTCAGAATCGGCCAGTTGTTTCCCCCACTTCACCCTCTCTCTCTCTCTCTCTCTCTTTTTTTCTTTCTTTCTTTCTTTCTTTGTCTCTGTCTCTCTCTCATAATGTTACCAGGGTTATTTGCCCTAATTAAAATATTCCAGAATTAAATATCTCGTGCCAGCTAATCTATCGCAAATATATAGGGAAGTCATAGAGAAACATAGAATTTCTGTTTTCTTCGAGGTGAACTCTTGAAATTTGCAGTAAAAATAATTCTTATATCCTTTAAGTTTTAATACTATGTATAACTCCTTAAATCTTCCAATACTTAAAAACAGACTTTTATCCGGTTATGACTTTAGACTTTATTGATTATTGGCCTTGAAGAGTTGTATGTCTTTTGGGGCATTGAGACTGGACTATATTGTATTGATGCCAATTTTTGACATAGAAAATATTGTGATTAATAATAAGTCGCAATTTCTCGTGAACCTCTATGTCGTCCATGATTCACTCTTTATTTGAAAGAAAACAATAAATGCAACAACTCTGGCTAAAAAAATCCATAACTTGTAAATGATATGAAACTGTGTTAAAGCTTCTTATTCATTCCTAAATCCACTGGAACAATTTTTATAACACAAATTGGATGTAATGATTGTAAATCAGTTTGGTTGTGATCTTTAAATCTAAAGAGAGTCCTTGATAGAGCTGGTCGCAACTTCACGTCGAATCGAAGATCACCGGTCACAATTAGAATGAATGACAGAAAACATCTGGTAATAAGCATAACAATAAAAAGCATTTATCTTTTTTAAGAGTGAAAGGCTACGACTTCAAACACTGTCATAGTCTACATTTGTCTTTGGATTCCATGTTTGCGATACATTTAATCAAACACGATTCTAGATTACTCAATTGAATGGGAGTTTTGAGAGGCGAACATAAAAGAATGTTTTCATATATATTCAATGTCAACAATGAATGGCTGATTTTTAATCAATGTTGGCAACCTAAAAAAATTTTCTTGCCCGATCTTGTTGATATATAGATATAAAGATATTGAGAGAGATAAATCGATGAATAAACTGACGCATACTGAACTTGGGTAGTCTGTCAAAGAGCTACTTGTGAAGCGCGCTTAGTGTAATAGCTATTGTCGTTGGAAATGGAATCAGTGATCTGAGTTCAAACCTGGACGAAACCGTTTGTTTCACTTCGCATTAATAAGCCTTGAAAAAGGCAAGAATCCATCTGTTGTCCCTTCGGCTATGGGTAAGTAACAAGGCTGACAGGGGTCTTTAGTTTTGGTAAGACAACTAGTCTGGGAGATTAACTTAGCATTCAAATATTGGTTTTTATTTGAGATTGTATCTTCACCCTTAGGAGAGCACTATTAGTTAAACTATTAAAAAAAGCAAACAAAAAAAATATGGAGTCTTAACTCGGGCATTATTTAATGTTATTTATTAAGTTGTCGCCTTCGTGATAATTTGGTCTACAAAAATCCTTGGCTCTTACTATTATAATTTCTGGTGTTGAAGTCATTTTGCTTTCCATAAGTCATCTTCGTTAGAGTTGCAGCATGAGATTCTAAATTAGAGTCAACTTCACGAGTCTGAGTTCTAACTGTTGTATAGCCGCATACATATACATAATCATCATCATCATCATGTCACGCCGCCAGCACGGATATCCCTGACCCTCTCTCGCCACTTCTCCCTATCATTCATCGCCTCCGGCAGGTCTTCAGGGTTACATCCTGTGTCCTCACATAGTTGCTGTATGTAGGTTCGTGCTGGTCGTCCTGCTTTTGCACATCCATGTGTGGGGGTCCACAGGAGTACATTGCTTATGAGCTCGTCCTTGCTTCTCCAGCAGTGTCCCGCGTGTCTGGTTCGTCTAACTTGTATAGTTTTCGTGATGGGGGGGGGCAAGTGTCCGTATAGTTGGTGTCTCGTGGGGTGTTGTCGCCAGGACTTGTTCAATACTGCTCTCAACATTCTTGTGTAATTTCCGTCTATTTTTCTCTCCAGCCGCTTAGTTAGCGTCCATGTGGTGCATCCATATAGCAGTATCGACACAACCGCTGCCTGGAAGAAACTGCGTTTCATTTTATCGGTTAGGTCCGACTTCCATATGATCGAGAGCCTATCGATAGCTGTCCATGCCTTCGTCAGTCGTGTGTCGATGTCTTTTTCGGTTGATGAGACGCTACTTCCTAGGTAGGTGAATTTGTCTACTATGCAGAAACATAGTCAACTATAACGACGACTTCAAATAACGAACGAACACACTTCTTTATAAAAAAAATATACCTCTCACACTTTATTCTCGAAAGGGTTGATGTTTCTTGTGTGTGAGAGGTGAGTAGGAGACGGGAACAGACTGCTGTATATCGGCCCAAAGTTCTTCTGGCCATAGCAGCACTTCTTCCTCATTCTGGCTGGGCTGCTCGACCGTGGGTCACTGAGGGCCCAAGCCCTCTGTCTGCGAGCTGATTCTCACGCTGGCATCCTGTCCGCAACTGACTCCAACTGCGACTGGAACTCACTGCCACGAACTGAGTAATTCAAGCCGTCTGTGGCACCTGGTTATATTATTGTTTGACATTCATCTGCTTCCTTTGGGCGTACGCACCTGCACCGAATCCAACTACGTCCACAGGTCAAGGTGATATCCCGATATCTTTGACCGGATGCACCTGTTTCCGCTGTTCCTCTGCTTATTTACACAGGTGCATCTCTTGATTGACGGCTCGGTCGAGGGTCAATATGTTACATAACAGCGACTCCAACAGACTCCAATTTTCTTGAATGGTCCTACGTCTCTATTTTCATTGGAGAAGTCCCCATGGTGTAATGGCTAAAATGCTAGTCTGCGTTTTCGAAGTTGGCGAGTTCGAGTTCTAGTCGCGCTGTTATGTTCACTTTCGGACTTATACCCTTGGGAACGATATGAACCGCATTATCTCCCTTAGTAATGGTTTAAATAGTATCACTGTTGTTCTAAAAAGATGGCCTTGTTATTAAATAACCCTCGAAGGTTGATATGCCGTTTAATAAAGAAACCAACAATTTTCACGGAGATTGTTTTTACTCCAGTGGAGCTTTCTCTGATTATCTCATGCCTCAGATTTTTCTATTCCTCTACTCTCACTTTAAGGAGTATTCTTATAAGTTTTCATTACTCAGGACTTTTCTGTTTGATTCATAAATGGTTTCTTCACCTTCTCATTGGTCAGTTGTCTTTTATTGTTACTACGAGTCATTTCCTGAGAGACATCAATTGATAGCTTTCTTAAAATATCTCCCACCAAATTCTTTCTCCTCTTCTCCTTCTATAACCGACCCGTCTCATCTAATTGCCAATGTGCAAAAAAATCATTATTATTCTGATATCTGGAAAATTTCCCTTATCGGCAGGGTCAGAGTTTGCCTCAGATCGAAAAACTTTGCCGGTGTTTATCGGCTGAAACATTGTTCTTTATTGTCTTCAACCACCAGAGATAGGTCAGACAACACATTCAGTAATTACCTTTTTTTTCTTTTTTGTTTTATTAGTATTCTCAAATAATACGTAAACAATTAGGGTCACGGGTCACTCAAGACACACTTTTACTAGGTTTGTATGTTCTAGTTCTTAGACGATTTTGACTCTTTTCAGACGATGGTTATTTTTTAAATTTCATTTCTTTTTAGGAAAAATTCAATTCATTTCACTTGTTTTATCAACATCAGGTTTCTCCGAAATAACAAGATGTTTAATCAACCTATGCTGTTTTTTTTTATTGTAGCTTTTTGATAACTAGTATATGAAATCACCTTTCTGAATAATAAATCCATGTCTTAATTAATCCTGCTCATTAATATCAACCACCGCTAATCCTCCGTTGGGGATTTGTTCAGTAGGTAGTATTCATGAGGCCATATCACAATATTGCCCATAAATAAATACACTGTGAACAGTCTAGGGGTCGGGGTTGCTTATTTTTTTATTTAGATAAAAAGTTGATTTTCTTCTAAACCAAATATACCTGGTTTTATTATTTCTCATGGAACACGATACATGAATATATATATAAAGGGTGTACTTATTTTTACACTGTTTCATATTGATATTTTTGACGACAGGGTTTTATTGCAGTCGAGTTTTGTAATAAATAATGCCTAATGATATCTAGTTTGACTGTAGAATGTATAATATACCACTAGAAACAAAATCCTAGTATTTTTGGTTGAGAAGAAAATTAAATTTCTATCAAAAAATTCCAGAAATCTATTCATTATAGGATATATATAAATACAAGTCCTAGAGGCAACACCCAACAAAGCACCAACTATACGGCCACCTACCTCCCATCACGAAAACTATCCAAGTTAGACGAACCAGATATGCAGGTCACTGCTGGAGAAGCAGGGACGAGCTCATGAGAGATGCACCCCTATGGACCCCCACATATGACCGAGCAAAGGCAGGACGACCAGCTCAAACATACATACATCAGCTCTGTGAGGATACGTGATGTAGCCCTGAAGACCTGCCAGAGACGATGAACGGTGGGGAGAAGTGGCGAGAGAGAGTCAGGGATATCCGTGCTGGCCGCACGACACGATTATATATATATATATATATATGTGTGTGTGTGTGTGTGTGTGTGTGTGTGTGTGGTTGGGTAGTAGTCCTTCAGTTAAGCATACCTGATAAAAAAAATAATAAGAACACATTTTATCTTTATAATTTTATTAGGATCCTTACAGGTTTCCGGACAATTATTTTGTTATTAGGTTGGAGTTGGTAGATGTTTGATGAGATAATAAAGACACATTTGTCAATATATCATCTACTAACTCCAACCTAAAACCAAAATATCTATCAGGAAACTTGAAATGATCCTAATAAAATTTTATACACAAAATATATCTTTATTATTTAATCATATATATATATATATATATATATGTATTATTTGGTCTATTTAGACCGGAGTTGGGAGTAATTCCATCAGGAATATATATATATATATATATATATATATATATATATATATATAAGTGTGTGTGTGCGCACATGCATGTATATTTACAGAGTAATGGCAGAATGTCTTATTATTCTGTAGTGAGACCCAACTGTATGATCAAATTGCATTTTATCTATAAGTACATGTTATACAAAAGAGGACTTCATACCATAAGGGATTTGTACTTATTAGGCGGATTATCCGGCATCCTTGCTGAAAATTATGTATTTTCTTAGGCGGATTATACTACATTCTTTTTTCAATTGTTTCCCATTGTCCATAACTCTTAATACAATTATGGTATTAATAAACTTGGCTGAAGAAAAGAAATTATGTTTAAGGATTTCATTTTTCTATAGGAGAAATTATTCAGCTAGATATATCTGCTGAGTAAAGAGTTTCCTAATTCTTTATAGATTATACGCTTTTCAAGTTAAAATTCTAAGACCCAAAGGATGCAATATCTTGTTTGTTTGGGTTTTATAGCATATCAAACATTGTAGATTATTCAATGCCAAATCTTGTTCATACATATATATTAGCAATATATGATTTTATATGACATCTTTAAACGAGCTTGCGCTCATTTTTTTTTTTTTTTTTTTTTGCACACAGTTAACTGGTGTCAAGAATTCACATCCAATATGAATTATTCTTCTTACTATTAATCCTTTGTTTGCACACAGTTAACTGGTTTCAAGTATTGCTACGTAACAGTAACAGTTTAAAACCAGTCATTTGTTTGCACACATTTAAATGGATATACATAAGATTTGTAAATTAATAGTTTGCAGCTAATTTCATTTTTAAATAAGTTATAACTAATTTGTTTGCACACTAACGTTACTGTTGTTTCTACATAGTTAAATAATTTCAATGATTGGTATTAAACAATAATTCTATTCAATATCTATAATTTATTTGTAGATAGTGAAGTGGTTACAAGTATTGCTATTTAACACTAATAATTCTATTTAACGCTATTCATTCATTTGCTCAATCAAATATTTCCAAGTATTACTATGTAATATCAATAATTCAGTTTAGCCACACAGATAAAAAGTTTCAAATATTGCTATTTAACACTAATAATTCTATTCAACAAAAGTCATTTGTTTTCACACAGTTAAATGGTTCCAAGTATTGCTATGTATCTCTAACTATTCAATAAGATATCAATGATTTGTTTACACGCCGTTAAATGGTCAAACACTTCTATTTCTAATAATTCAACATAAGTCATTTGTTTGCACAAAGTTTAAATATCAAACAGTTCTATTTAACCCATAGATAAGACCCTATTAGGTGCTGCTACTCTGGGTAGAGTGAACCTGGGGGCGATGAAGGGGTCTTCCACATTCTCCAGAGCTCCAGCATTACTGGAGCCTCGCTATCAGATTGTTTACAGTCATATACAGGACACTCGTTGGGTTGGAGTCTTAACTCTTTGTAGAGATGCAGTCGGCGTATTCTACAGCCCCAGCCGACTGGGCTGGATATATCTTAGGAGCAACAACTACTATACATCATTAACCAAGAAATATGTTCTTAAATCCATGTATCAACGAAATGGGAGTTTAAATGAAATAGAAAATCTCATCGCCAATTGATTTATGCAATGACTAGTGATTTTGTATTGATATCACTTTACGGCTTGGTTGCTAGAATTTATATCATCATCATCATTAAGGTGTGCTGGCAGCACAGATTCCTTCGGCTTTCTCTCGCTATCCGTACTTATTGACCAACACTTTCGGTAAGTCCTCTAGACGGCATCCGGTGTCCGAACAAACCTGATTGTCAGTGTTTTCTGGTCGGCCAGCACTAGTGGGTTCATGTGTAAGAGGCCAAAAGAGAATGTTGCTTATGAGTCCATCCATACTTCTACATGTCTTAGTCGTCTTATTTTTATGGTTTGTGAAATGGGTGGTAAATGGCTACAGAACAACTGTTTTGTAGGGTACTCCTTTCAGGATTTGTTCCAAATAGCATGTGGCATCCTTGTGTAGTTCCGACCTAGCTTTTTCTATAGGCGTTTCGTTAAAGTTCGAGTGGTGCAATGATACAATAGTAATCACAATGCTATAGCTTGGATGAATCCCCTTTTTATTCTGTCAGAGAGAACAGATTTCCATATGAACCTTAACTTGTCAGCAGCAGTCTATGCTTTACTTATGTGTATGGCCCAGTCGCCTGGAGCTACAGAATACACCGACTGCATCTCTGTAGAGGGGTAAGACTCTGCCAACGAGTGTCCTGTATATGATACTAAATTATTTGGTGGTGAGGCTTCAGTAATACTGGAGCTTTGGGGAATGCGGAGTATCCCTTCAGTGTCATAAAATTATTCGTATTAGAAATAAGTGAAACCATTTAACTTTGTGCAAAAAAAAAATCTCAGGTTTGTTTGAAAATGTTGCCTACAAAATGTGTTTAGAAATCATATATTTGATATACATGTATAAAAAAGATTTGGCATTAAATAACCTACAATGGTTGATATGCCAT
>CAUZXS010005708.1:52500-55000 GCA_963585895.1 Sepioteuthis lessoniana | reverse complement strand
TAAATAAAATTAATAATAATAATAATAATAATAATAATAATAATAATAGCAATAATAATAATAATAATAATAATAATAATAATAATGATAATAATAATAGATCCAGAACAACCACTCCATCAATGCAAAAAAAAAACCCTGATCTGCTAACTGTGAACAAAGTAATTAAAATCGGCCAGATTGTAAATGTTACTCTACTGGTACCCGAAAAAAGAAGTAAAATTTAGGGTCGTGGCCCCAGTAGCTGACCAGCTTGGAACCGTGCCCAAAAGACAGCAGGTAATCAAGGAAAAGTTGTAAACTGAAGGGGAAGTTGAAACTGTCCAAATCACAGCATTATTGATGTCACAAAGGATACTGCGGAAGGTGCAAGAAACTTGTTGCTATTGAATCTCTTGTCCTAATCACTAGACATCTGGGGTGAATATGTGAATACATGAGATATATTATTATTATTATCATTATTATTATTATTATTATTTATAATAATTATAATAATGATAATAATGATAACAACAATAACGATAACGATAATAATAATAATAATAATAATAATAATAATAATAATAATAATAATAATAATGAAGTCATATACATAATGAATGCATAAATACATATTGACAAGCATATATACATTTACATTCTCATTTATACATGTATGTATGTATGTATGTATGTATGTATGTACTTAGATAGATAGATAGATAGATAGATAGATAGATAGATAGATAGATAGATAGATAGATAGATAGATAGATATTTGACATTTTTGAGGATTAGTAAAGATAAACTTACCGGTGATATATAAGTAAATCCACTTCGTTTCGCTATTTGTTTCGCCAAGGGGATTCCACCATTTCCGTGAAGTTGGACATACCATGAGTTTGTGATGACTTCTTCTGAACCACAACAGTAGATCTCTACTGAAGGGTTAAAGAAAACCAAAATTATGACAGGCAGAAGGAATTTAAACACCATCTTTCCATTCCCCAAAATATTTGAACCTGGGAAACTCATACTCTGTTCTTCGTCTTAGTGCTCAGCAGACTGACTTTTCGTCGTCCTCTTCCAACGATGGTACGGAAAACACTAATACTCAACCCACACACGGACAAGATGGGTAGATAGCTATATTGACAACAGCCAAAATACTTTCATATGAGAACTGACCTGCCGTTCTATTTCGAGGTTATCAGCAATCGTTGTCAATACTATTGTTTTAATAGCAATTTTTATGGTTGGCTTTCCGTCCTAACCTTCTTTTAACTTTCAGTTTCACCTCGTGTTAGATCACTGAGCATTTCAAATTCAGAATGTTATGTGGAGCTGGAAAGTGGGCTTGTCCTAAATATATATATATATATATGCGTGTATATTTATATATTTATATAATAAAAGAGATATGTGGATATATGTTCGTCTGATATGTGTGTGAGCGCGAGTGCCTAGCTCTGCGGGGGGTTACCTGGTTTGACTAAATGAGAGAAGGGAGTTTGACCTGTTTGTGTGTATATGTGTGGATGACTCTCTCTCTCTCTCTCTCTCTCTCTCTCTCTCTCTCTCTCTCTCTCTCTCTCTCGCTCGCTCGCTCGCTCGCTTTCTCTCACACACACACACTTTCTCTCTTCCTCTCTCCTTCTCTCTCACTCACTTACTCTCTCTCTCTCGCTTGCTCTCTCTCTCTCTCTCTCTCTCTCTCTCTCTCGCTTGCCCTCTCTCTCTCTCTCTCTCTCTCTCTCATCTCTCTCTCTCTCTCTCTCTCCGTCTCGTTTTCTATTCTTTTCTACCTATGTATCTGCATACCGCAGTAATCCACTTTTTTGGAGGAGGGTACAATGTCGTCTATATCAAGTTGTGATGTTTGGTTATAGTGTGTACTTCACAATTGATAATATTATTAACAGTGCTACTGATTATACCACTATGCTGCTCCTGCTGCCCTTGGTACCACTGCTATGCTGCTAATACTGCTACTAATTCTGACACTACAGTATCATTTGCTGTTGCTATTGATGCAAAGTTGGGTTGTGGTAAGATGAGGGTGTGGCGATTGTACTGTGAACTGATGCAGACTTAATAAAAACTACTCGATATTTGCACACCCTTCTCGTTTTTGCATTATTCTCTCTCTCTCTCTCTCGCTCTCTCTCCCTTTCTCCTCTCTCTCTCTCTCTCTCTCTCTCTCTATATATATATATATATATATATATATATATATATATAAATTTCTCTAGCTTTCTTTCTTTCATTCTTTCTTTTTATTTATTCTTTCTTTCTTTCTTTCTTTCTTTCTTTCTTTTATACTGACATCGGCAGGTGATTTTACCTTCACCTGATCACCTGCTTGTTTTGTTTTCAATATAACTTCTTCAGATTGACAAAGATTTCTACTCAGATTCTATCCCTTTCACTTTTTCTTATTCCCCTATTTCTAAATTCTCTCTCCTCCTCCTCCCTCTCTCTCTCTCTCCCTCCCCTTCCTTTCTCTCATGCTCTTTCT
>CAUZXS010005708.1:0-47500 GCA_963585895.1 Sepioteuthis lessoniana | reverse complement strand
TTTGTTTTTTCGTTTTTTCTTGGTTTTTCTCTTGTTTTGTGGGGGAGGGTATCTTGTTTTTTGATTTTTTAGTTTTTCTTGTTTCTTGTTTCTTATTTCCTGCCTTTTTGTTTATTTTTTGTTTTTTTATTTTCTTGTTTTTTTTTTATTTGTTTATTTTTCCCCCAAAATATCGAACAGCTGTTAACAAAACTAATTTCCAAATACCTTTGACTATATAAGTTTTACATGTTTAATTCCCACAAGCACACACAGACAAACACTCTCGTGTGTGTGGGTGTGTGTGTTAGATAGCACATTGATTTTTTTTATCAGTTTTAAGTTTTACCATTTATTCTACAAATATGTCCCTACTATAATGATTCCTACTTACAATCTATCTATCTATCTATCTATCTATGTGAATTCATATATATATATATATATATATATATATATATATATATATATATATATATATATATATATACATTTATTTATCTATGTATCCATCCCAATCGGTTTGTAACTATATATGTACATCTATCTATCCATCTATCTATCTATCTATCTATCTATCTATCTTAAACTCTTTCTTTCGCTCCATATCTAGCTATCTATCTATCTCAGTCTAAACATGTTTTTTTCATCTATCTACTTCTGTTCATATCTATCTATCTATCTATCTATCTATCTATCTATCTATCTATCTATCTATCTATGTATCTATCTCAAATATATATTGTTCATATCCATTTATGTTTTCATTTTGCTAATCTATATTCTTTTTTTTTTCTAATCTTGGTTGTAAAGCATTTGTTTTACTTTTATTCCTTTTTTTATGTTTAAAAAACAAAATGCAAAAAAAAGGGCATTTTGTTTTTCTGGATAAAACAAAGAATTAAAAAAGAGAAAAGATGAAGATTATCATTTGTTCAACTTAATTTGGTACAACTATTTTTATATAAGTACTTTCCATATGGAATATACTTCGTATTTAATTATTTACTCATTTATTTATTTATTCGTAAATATATTCATTTATTCATGGAAATATTTATTTATTCATTATTTGATAGAGCAACATAATTACATTTACACAGTGTTTGGTTTTTTTTTCTCTAATTTGTATGATATGTTAGGGTTTTTTTTAATCTAAACTACTTTTTTACTAACATTTTTAACTCATATGAAATGTTATTGGTGGATTTTCATGTTTCTATTTTGCTAAACCATATTTTAGATTTTAAATATAGATGCTTTACTTTTCTTTTTTTCTTTTTTCTTTTTTCTTTTCTGAATTTCGTTACAAGTTGAATTCTAAATATAATCTATCTATTTTATATTTTGCATCTTTTGCGTATAACTAATTTCATTTTAAATAACTAAATCTAAGTTTTTAAGCATGTTATTTTTATAAAATATATTGTTATATATATGATTTGGTTTATCAGCTATGCATTTTTTTATATAAATAAATTTTATAAGTTTTCGGGGTTTGTGGGTTAGAATTTTTAATACATTTTCCTGATCCTTCTTTGCAGTCTGTTATTCATTTCACAAGAGACAATATTTTTTTAATATAATAAAATTTGATAAACACTTTCTTTTTTTAATTCATTTAACACGAAGTTAATGGATAGATTTATATGGAAGAAACATATTTGAGATAAAATGTCAAAAAGTAAAATTACACTTGAAAACTTAAACGAATAATAAATTACTAAAAATAAGAAATTGTCCATCTGTTCTTGGGCACAAAATGTGGAATAAAACGCCTCCGTAGAAAACGCTCTCTTTTTTCTGTCCGGAAAATAAGATGACGTAAAATTGTCCCATACCGGAAAATTGTTAACATCGGTTCCATGACCAATACATGAAGTTTACGACTTCAAGAAATCATATTTATATTAGCATACGTCATTTATTAAAATCATTCCTTCATAGTGGAAAAGTATTTTATTTGATTAATCTTTCACTAAATTAATTATTTGAATTGCTAAATTAAAACGTTTTATCTTCTTTTATTTCTGTATTTATATATTTACACTCACTGAAAGCGACTCCCAGTCCACTCAGCAACAAACACTTCAGACAATTCACGATCAAAATTAGGAAAGATGCATGAAAAAACAAGAAAATAAATCAGACCGCCCACCTCGATTTACATTTTGGAATAAATTATCCCAGATGGGTTGATATGCCATTAAATCAAATCAATTAATAAATATTAGTAACCAGGTTGCAATTATCATTATTTTTTTATTTACTCCTTTAGAGTTTTTCCCATCAGTGTTAGCTGATGGTTTTTCCCTGGTGTTTGAGTGACAGCAAGTCTCCTCAAGTCTCCAGGACTCGTCTCAGGATTCTGGCCGTTCTCAGCAATGCTGTCATTTGGATAGTCTGTTCTTGTTGGCCTATTATTATTATTATTATTATTATTATTATTATTATTATTATTATTATTATTATTTTACTCCTTTGGATTTTTTCACTCAAGCGTTAGCTGGTGGTCTTTCACTACAGGTCTCCAAGACTCTTCTCAGTATTCAAGCAGACCACATTATTATTATTATTTATTATTATTATTATTATTATTATTATTATTATTATTATTATTCCTTGAGAGTTTTTCACATCAACGTTAGCTGATGGTTTCTCAAAGGAGTTTAAGAGACAGCAAATCTCCTCAAGTCTCCAGGACTCTTCTCAGTATTCTGGCCGATCTCAATAATGCAGTAGTTTCGATGGTCTTCATTCATCCTCTTATTTCCAAGTCCTCCAGTCCCTTTAATAATCCTTTGGTGACTGTAGCAAGGGCACCAATTTCAACTGGTATAAACGTCACTTTCATGGAGGTGCCCGTGGTGTAATGGTTATCGTCGTATGAATTGGACACGACGATACGAGTTCAAATCCTGGACGAGACTGATTGCACTTCACATAGCACTAATACCCTTGGGAAAGGTATGAATCCAATTATTCTCCCTCCAGCTATGGGTAAATAGTAGGACAGATTAGGTTCTTCAGCCTTGGTGAGGCAACTAGTCTAGGAGAAGGAAAACTCTGAATTCAAACCTGTTAACCTCCTCTTAAAAATTGAACCTATGTCACATCCTGCCCGAGCGGAGGGGTTCGGTAAATATGATATGATATGATATGATAAACGTCACTTTCATGTTCCACAGTTTTTTAATTTCCTAGAAAAGTCAAGGTACTTATCCTTCTTTTCACTATCTTTTAATTTTACTATGTGGTCAGCCGGGACAACAAAGTCCACAATTTTGCATGTTCTCTTTTTCTTTTCTTTTTTTTTTTATTTCGTTGATTATTATAAGGTCTGGTCGTGACCTGTTTATATCTCTATTATTATTATTTAATTTTAGTCTTTACTTTCTGTTTCTTACGATTCTTAACCGGGTCTTTAGCAAGTGAAATAAGACTGGGAATGCCAATTGTTTCAGTAATCTATCTTTATTACTATTTTGTTCATTACTAGTTATTCACGCAAGTGTCAGCAGGTGATCTCTCTCTAGAGTCTAAGTGACAGCAAGTCTCCCTAGATCATCAGGAATTTAATTTTAGTAATGCTGTGGATGGTCTCGATTCTTTCTCTGATTTGAAATTCTTCTTGTCTTTTCCTAAGCCTTTGAGGTCTGTTCCAAATGAGCCAATTACAATTAGTACCACTGTCACCTTCACAGATTTTTTTAGTTCTCTAGCAAGATCCAAGTATTTGTCTATATTATCGCTTTCTTTTATTTTTCACTTTATGATTTGCCGGAACTGCAAAATCCACAAGACGGCAAATTCTCTTCTTTTTTTATCAACTCTCGGCCATGATTTCAGGCCAGGATTAGGTGATCCGTTTATATCTCAAAATCCCAGAGAATTTATTGGTCGCATTCTTTAGAATAGATTCTGGCTTGTGCATATACCATTTTAGTTGTATGTTCAAATTTTAATCTCTTGCACAATTCCTAGTGGATAAGATTCCTCACCCTCCAGTCGTGCCTCGGCTTATGTTTCCTTTGCACTTATGAGATTAACTGTCTAATCTCAATCTCCACATAACTTACACTTACACCATGGCGTATTATCAATTTTCGCTTTTATATAATTGGTCCTCGAGGTATTATTTTGTGCTGCAGAGATTCAGTTTCTTTCTTGAGGTTTCCCTTTCTTAGTTTTCTCGTATGAAATCGCGGCAGTTTGGTTCTGGAAATATCCATACAGTTATTTTTTTTTCTTCCTATTTCTGTTTTCTTGTTGTGTTTCGTTTTGTTTTTTCGTTGTTTTTTTCTTTTCTTTTTCTCTTTGTTCTTATATAGCTATTTCTGTTAATAGCTGCTTTAACTAGGCTTTCTTTGCTCTTTTTTGTGTATTCCTCTGGTCTTTGAATTGTCGTATCTACACAATACTGTCGATTCCACTTCCTTCTTCTTTCTTGACACATAAACTCTGTCTATGTCTTCTCTCAGGTGTAAGGTCTCGTACAAAGTTATCACTTTCCTTTATTTGTCAGAGTTCTTCACTTGTCCATTTTAAAAAGGGTCCAGAGTATCTTACAAGTGGGACTGCCCAGATGTTTATTTCTTTGATAAGATTCATTATTATTATTATTGACGAGTTTTCACACATCAGTAGTGATTATGACTAACACTTAAACCCGGATGACAGAAAGTCTCCTCATCTCTCCAGGACTCTTCTCGGTATTGTAGCCAATCTCAACAGTTGTGTAGAATGAATATTTTCAATTCTTCCTCGAATTTTATGTTCCTCTATTGTCTTTTCCAAGATTTTGGGAAATTTTATATTCATCATTTTCAGAGCGGAATTTTTTTCTTTCCGGATATATCTTTTATCAGAATGGTCAAAGTTTAATCGCTTGTACAATTCCCAGTCGATTGCATTCTTCGCCCAGTTTTATCTTCTTTTGTACTCCTTCTGTGCAAGTTTGCGACGTTGGCTAATTATGTGGTTTACAGTTTCATCATGCTTATCTTCATGGTTATTACACTCCTAGCGAATTTTTTAGGCGATCTCAACAATGCTGTGATACGGATAGTATTGATTCTCCCTCTGATTTTCAGTCCTTCAAGTCTTTTTCTCTAAACTTCTAGGGAGCGTTCCAAGCGTACCAACCACAATTAGTATCACTGTGTCACTCACGTTCTACAATCATTGTTATTATCTTACTCCTTCATGTTGGTCACTCCAGCGTTAACTGGTGGTCTTTCACTGGAGTCTCTTTTCACACAACAACAAGTCTCCTCAGTTCTTCACACAACAACAAGTCTCCTCAGTTCTCCAGGACTCTTCTCAGTATGCTGGGGTCTGTATGATCTCGAATCTTCCCCTAATTTCCGATCCTTCCGGATTTTTTAATGTATTATTAGTAATACTATTTAACTCATTTGAGTTTTTCCGCACCAGCGTTAGCCGATGTTTTTCCACTGGAGTCTGAATGACAGTAAGTCTCCTCAAGTCTCATGGACTCTTTTTAGTATTTTGGCCGATTATGATAATGTTGCAAGTTGGATGGTCTCCATTCGTCCTCTTATTTCCAATTCCTCCAGTCCTTTTACCAATCCTTTGGTGACTGTACCGAACGCACCAATTACAATTGGTATAAACGTCACTTTCATGTTTCACGGTTTTTTCAGTTCTCTATCAGGGTCTTGGGATTTACCTCTCTTTTCGCTTTACAATAATTATTATTATTATTTTGAATGTTTTTCGCACCAGCGTTAGCCGATGGTTTATCACAGGAATCTGAGTAACAACAAGTCTCCTCGGGTATCTAGGACTCTTCTCAGTATTCAAGCCGATCTCAACAATTTGGATGGTCTCTTCTTGCTTTTTTTTTTTCCAAGTCCGCCAGTCTCCATACCAATCCTTTGGTGACTGTGCCGAAAGCCGACACTTTCACCTTCCAGAAATTTTTCAGTTCTCTAGCAAGGTCTAGATACTTATCTCTCTTTATGCTTTTCTTCAGTTTTACTCTGCGGTCAGCCAGAACGGCAAAGTGCACTATTCGGCAGCTTCTCTTTCTTTTCTTTTTTTTTTAATATCTCTGTCAGGTTGTCTGATCTGTTTCTATATCAAAATACCAGAGAATTTTGTGTGTCTCATTTTCTTGGACAGATTCCGAGTTATGCATATACTATTTGTTCGTATGGTCAAATTTAAGCCTCTTGCACCATTCCCAGTGGATTACTTTCCCCGCCCAGTCGTGTTTAGTCTAATACACTCTTTGCACTAATTTACAACATTTGCTTATTATGTGATTGATCGTTTCATCTCTCTCACTACATCAGTTATTTTGTTGCGTCATGTCTTTTCTTGTTTTGACATAGTTAGTCCTTATGGCGTTGTTTTGTGCTACTTTCAAAAGAGATTGTTGTTGTTGTTGTTATTGTTGTTATGGTCAAACATGATAGAATTATTCATGAATGAAACGGCTCTTCTATCTTGGATCTGAGAGTAGAGTACTTTGAATCAAAGAGCTGCTCTTTGGTAATTACGTTTGGGATTTCATCTGTTTTCGTAGAAATATCACCTTAAAAACTATGATAGTTACTATTTCGAAGAATTCAAGATTTATTAATTCTTTAAAAATAAATTCAAAAAATTAAATAATATGTAGTTATAGATAATTAAAATGAATTTCTAATTCAATTTTCTTTTTGTTTTGTTTTGTTTTGTTTTTTCTTTTGTTTTTTTTTCTTTTTTGAGGTTGGTAATATACTCAGTTCCTCCGCTCTACACAACCACCAGGTACTGTTACACTGAATCTTGAAAAAAGTACCCAGGAGCGACCCTAGACAGATACTACACTCTCATCCAAGCGGAAGTATTGGACAAACGAACAAAAGACAAATTATTATTATTATTATTATTATTATTATTATTATTATTATTATTATTTAGAACATTATCATTATTATTGTTGCGTCTGTTACTGATGTTAGCGTTGTAGTCACCGCTGCTGCTGCTAAGGATGATGATGATGGTGGTGGTGATGGTGGTTACCGCTGATAATGATGTTGCTGCTACTGCTGCTGCTTCTGTACTGGAGATATGCTTCGAACATTTCTTTTATTGCTGGTCGTAGATATTTATAAAACCTAAATACACGAAGGGTTTTATAAGTATTTGAATCCTTAAGTATTTTGATATACTTTTAGTTTGGGATGGAAGTCTAAAAATACAAAAATACGTTAATAAATAAATCCCTTTCTCGATTCCTACTTACTTCACTAGATATTGCCTTTGTTCTTTGTTTTATGCGTGCTGTACAAGACAAGCAGAAACGAAGTAATGCAATTTACCCGAAGCGTAACTGATGGGTGGGTAGGTGCATGTTACGTGTGATTATTATATGTGCGCGCGAGCAGATGTTTGAATATAGTTATGCATACTGGGGTATTTGGAAGATAGCAAAATTAATAATTTGACTAAATACTACTGTCTGTAGAGAATCCGAAATTCATTTGCAATTAGATTTAAGAATATTTAGCTTTATTTAATTATTCTAAATCGAGTAGCTGTTTTGAAGAAACAAAGGACATTATCATAATCAAATTTTCTCAGAATATTATTATTACTCCTTGAGAGTTTTATTTCACTGGAGTCCGAGTGACAGCAAGTCTCTACAAGTCTCCTGGACTCTTTGTTATTATTATTATTATTATTATTATTATTATTATTATTATTATTATTATTATTATTATTGCTACTGCTACTCTTGCTGCTGTTTTTACTTTATTTTTTTTTATTATTTTTAGTATCATTTTTAATCCAAAACTGTCGGATTTATTTCATTTGCAATTATTAACTCTTTATTATATCATTATAGTCCTTAAGAATAAGGTCGATTGTAATATTTATTTGGAAAGAAAACAGTGTTGTTGTTGCTGTTGCTGTTGTGGCTGTTTTTGTTGTTGCTGTTGTTGTTGCTGTTGTTCTAACTGATGATAAATCTCCACAAGATTATTCTATACCTTTCGCTGGGAAAGTCACACCAATATTCTAGCATTTTGAGTATTATTGTCGGTCTCAATAAGGTTGCTATTTGAATAGTTTGAATGCTGCTGCTGCTGCTGCTGCTGCTGCTGCTGCTGTTGTTATTATTTACTGTCACTGCAGCAGTGACTGGTGGCTCTTAGTGAAATCAAGTGACAATAAGCCGATTCGATAACCTAAAATTTTTCCCTGTGTTCTGGATAATATTAGTTGTACTGTTATCTGTATATATCTCAATTCTCCCTCGAGTTTCCGTTCATGATGCTCTTTGATACGCAGTTTGGGATAGTTCCCAGGGCTCCAACGACGATTGGCACTACTGTTAGTTTCATGTTTCACGCTTTTTCAAACCTTCATTACAAGATCATGATATTTATCTAGCTTTAGGTTTCTTTGATCATGTCATTAATTTACGGACAAGTTATAAGTGGAAGCCTACTTTCTTTCTTTTTTTTACTGGAGATCAAGAGACAGCAAGTCTCCGTATTATTTCAGTATTCTTCTAAGTACTCCAGCTGATGTTATCATGATTTTATTGTTTTTGTTAATGTTGCCGGTATTATTGTCTCTTATTAATATTCTTAGGAATCATCAGCATCGTCATTATCATTATAAAAGCGAGTATGCAAAAAGACACTATACAATAGAAGTAGTAGTAAAAGTGGTAGTGGTGGCGGCGGTGATGCTAGCTGTTGCAGTGACACTGGCGGCTGTGACAACGGTGGTGATGGCGGTGCAGTAATGACATTGGCAGTCGCAGTGGCAAAGGGGTGGCAGTGGTGACGGTGGCAATGTGACGAAAGTAAAAATGGTAATGATGCAGACTGGATTTTATTTATTTTTTTTTTTTTTGAGAAGTGAAGAAGAGTAGGGCTCATACAATATAAAGACAGGTGACAATTTCTTTTCCGAATCAAATTTATCAGTATCCATTTTTAATCATAGATGATAGATTTTTCGATATAGATATCATTATCATCAAAAATTCTTCAATAAATACACACACACACACACACACACACACACACACACACACACACACACACACACACACACACACATATATATATATATATATATATATATATATATATATATTGGTATTTTAATTATTATCTTTTATATATTAAATTATAACTAAATACGAACATGCACACACACACACATATGTATGTTATCCCAGTATATATATATATATATATATATATATATATATTATAGCTCTATACCAGATATTGAGCACTCTCCATGTTATATTGCACTTGGTTCGCCACAAACCCACAAAAGGATTTAGTGACAACCAACACTGGTATAATATCCATAAGATCTAAAGAAGTCCTGTTAAATAAATTTTTTTTCGCGTTTTTTGATTTTATCAAAAACACATAACAGGATGGAAATAAATTTATAATCCTAATATGACCGGTTTGTGTTTTTTCTTAATGAATATATATATATATATATATATATATATATATATATATATATATTCATTGTTAAATGAGTAGGTCCACGAAGTGATCTGTATTTTTAAGAATTTATTCATGTATTTATTTTGGTTGACTATCATATAATAAAATTTGTGTTCTGTTGCTTTCAGATTCTAATATTGAAAATGCAAGCAACATTTTTGGCGCATAATTTTCTTTTACTTTACTTAAAAACAGTAAAAAAAAAAAACAATTCAGATGCGCACAGACAACATTAAATGAACTTACAGAGGTTTTCAAAGATCTATATGGTAGATAAGCTGAATGTTGCTACAATGATGCGCTGAATTTATGAACGACATATATATATTGTCATCCAAAGACTGATCTGTTTCGTTCTATCAGAGCTCTTCAGTGTGTCTAGACAGTCTAGATTCCCGAAGCTAGGATCGAAACCCGGTTAACTCAAACGCCAATCCAAGATTCTACCACTCAGCCACGAAGAAACTGGCCCTGGTGAAGGAAATTTAAACGGTTATGTATCACAATTGTTTTATATATATATATATATATATATATATATATATATATATATATATATATATATATATATATATATATATATATATATATATATATATATATATATATATATATATATATATATATATATATATATATATATATAATTAAGATGTTAAATATATATATATATATATATATATATAAATATAATTAATATATATATATATATATATATATATATATATATATACCTCTGGACAAAAATATATGATATGACCACCCTCAAAAATAAAGAAAAAGATATTATTTACAATTTTTAAATTATGAAAACCAGATATATGAAAGATAAGATATAAATACAATTATATTTAAGATATGAAGAAATTTCAATTCATTTTTTATATGTATATTAGCATTCATGCTTAATTTTAGAATTTTGGTTTGACATAAATATAAGGTCAATGAACAGACAGAACTATAAGGCAAATTTTTTATTTAGATCTGCTGTTAGGTTTGATAACCTCAAAAATTCGACTAGGCATACTATCAACAAGTTTCTGAAGTTGTACCGGAAATATTTTTCTCATGCGTCTAAGATTACGGTTTTGCGTTCAGTATTGCCGACCTCCATCAACTTTTGCTTCAATCAATTCCCACAAATTTCCAATAGGATTGAGGTCTGGAGAGCACACTAGGTGGTCAAGAAGTCTTATTTTTTGTTCAAGGAAGTACTACTATGTTATTGATGCATTGTCGATAGCAGAGTTATCTTGCTGAAAAATCCATTCTTCTCCACACGACGAGATAAATCATTTAACATCTTAACATAATCTTCTGCTTTTTGTCGACCACTGACAAATATGAGTCAAGTTTTCCTGAAGATGAAAATGCCCCCCACCAGATCATGATGTACCATAGCCATGATACGGCTATGTGTGAAACGTACATCGAATGTCCATAAAGATAGAACATAGGAATCTCGAAACACGAAAAACACCTGACGACTTCTTTGTTCAGGTACGAAACTTTTTATTACCTTTGAGTTTAAAGGTTTTTCGACATCAGGAGAGAGAGGTACAATCTTTCTATCCCGGCTTTTTCATCTCCCCCCTCCCCACAACACGTGTGGCACCCGCCACAAAGGTTTCCGCGAGCAAGCGAAAGCCAACCGTCTTCTCCCGAGGCAGGTCTCAACTCTACTAACTGACTTTTTCAAAATCTCCCAAAATCCTCCGCGCTCTTCCGGTGCGTGACGTCACCCGCACTCCGTAACCCCGCTTCCAATGTGGGCTATTGTGACATCTCTGAGGGACACGTCCGCTCTGCCCGAGCGCGCGCGAACACCTATGTTAATGTTGCACCTAAGTAACCCATGCACTGAGCCGAAAGGTTCTCAGCCTAACTAAACCAAAGGCATGAAACCGAAATCCCTCAGCCATTATATTACAATGAGAGATCCCCTTCCACTATGCCTTGTTGTGTAATTCTCTTCTGGAAAATCTTTTGCGCACCAGTACTTCTGAAAGCCATCTGGACCGTCTAAATTGAATTTCTTTTCGGCCGAGAAAACAACTTTCCGCCATTCTTTGACACTGTTCTCTTGGTGCTTCATAGTTAACTTTGGATGATGAATTCTTTTCTTACGCTTAACCTTTTCGTTGTTTAAATGCTTTTTAATTTTTCTTGTACAGCAAGGACCATCCACAAAAGATTTCAATATTTTTGATGTTGACAAAGTTTTCTTTTTTACTTCGCGAACAATTCTTCACTTGAATTGTGATGATAATTTTTTCTGGCCCACCAGTTGGTTTGATTGTTTCATACTTATTTGGAGTTTTCGAGTAATTGCAGTTAATGGTTTGACTGCGTCCTAAGGCCTTCGAAATTTCTCTCTGAGATTTTCCGGCTCTTTTCAGAGCTGTAATCTCGCCTTTCTCAAATTCAGATTATGTAGTTCCTTTAGCCATTAATGTTTTTAGTATTTTAAGTATTATAGTTTTAATAGCTTTTATATTACGCAGACTATATATAATAAGTTTTTCCAATTAAACTTTTTCTTTAATTTCTATTGGTGGTCTTATATTTATGTCAAGAATAAATCTTAAAATTTAGCATAAATACTAATATACATATAAAAAATGAATTGAAATTTCTTCTTATTTTGAATTTAAATGTCTCTTAACCTTATCTTTCAGATATCTGATTTTCATAATTTAAAGATTGTAAACAATATCTTTTTATTCGTTTTAGAAGGTAGTCTTTCTTTTTTTTCCAGGGGTATATATATATATATATATACATATATAAATGGAATAAATAAAGAATCCGACAATGTGGAGAAAAAGCGAAAATCAATGTTGTCCAAAGTGAAGAATTTGATATAAAAAAACGTCGATGTTATAACGTTTCGGTTTCAATAAACCATCATTAAGACTTAGAAAAGATGTTATCAAGTGTCTTTAGATCACCGATGGACGTTCAATGTTTGATGAAACATCCATCAGTGATCTAACGTAAAGTTAGGTGGCTTTCAATCCCAGCTTCAAGCGTCCTACATGTCTAGCCTCACTGAAGAGATGAGATACAACGAAACAGTCTGTCTGTGGCTGACTATATATATATATATATATATATATATATATATATATATATATATATATATATGTTCGTATTTTGATTAATACCTTCTTTTCTTTTCTTTGCGTGTTATTTAATGCCAAATTCATCCTTGAAGAAGAACACAAGTAATGCTATTTAAAACATAACAGGGGGATGAGAAGGTTTATACCTTTCTAAAGATCCGTAGGTCCAAAAGTGAACGTTATAACATAACTGGAGTCGTAGTCCACTACGTTAGTAACCAAACTACAGCGACTTCCCCCCTCATATCTGTCTGTAGATCCTCTACTTATTTTATCGTTATGATTAGCATGACCAACTGTGATTGATTCTACCTTGCTTTTGCTGTAAAGGGAGTGCTGGCTGCGGTTATACTGATGTGGCAAATGTACAAGGGTCGTCCAAAATGTTTCACCCACATTCTTATCGTGCACTTCCCACTTTTGTATGGGCCTCACCTGCACAGAAATTAAGAAAGAAATCTGAATAAAGTTTTTCTGATTTTATAAGAAGTAATATCATGTTGCGACAGCAAAAAGTACAGCTATTACTCTTCTTTCTTGGTGAGATTTAGAACTTTTTGTGCGTGTATATTCTGTGAATATTGCAGTTCATATCTATAATCGAAGATTATTCATTATTTATGTAAATGGACAGATCGATTTTTCGATTGAAAACGTATTTTCTCGGAGAAAGAAAGAAAGAAAGAAAGAAAGAAAGAAAGAACTTAGTTGTGTGCACATCGATATTTCATTGTGTACCCTCTCTCTCTCTCTCTCTCTCTTTCTCTCTCTCTCTTTCTCTCTCTCTCTCTCTCTCTCTCTCTCACACACACACACACACACATTCTCTGTGTAAAACTGTCTTGTATGTGTGTGCAGGTGTCTGTGTACATGTATGCCTGGGTCTGCATTCACGTGTGTGGGTGTGCATGTGTCTATGAGTTTAGGATACGCATATCTGTGTCTGGATGTGAGTTTGAGAGAGATATCTTGTGGCATTAGTGTGTATTTGCTTACATCAAATTAGATGATATTAATTTTTTGAAGGGAGAGACATTTTCTATTTCTTTGAAATAACCTCTGTTGAAAGCGTTGAATACATGAAAAATCTTTTTAATAAAATGTACTTGAACTGACAAAACAATGAAATTGTCTATGTATATAATACTGGTAAGCTTGTTTAAAAATTTAATGTAATTTTCAATTAATTAATGTACATGAGAACATATTATTTTACTCTTCTGAGGGTTTTTCATGCCAGCGTTAGACGATATTTTCTCTCTGCAGTCTGAATGACAAGATTCTTCAGGTCTCCAGGACTCTTTTCAGTTTTCTGGCCGAGCTTTATAAAGCTGTAGTTTGAATGGCCCCCACTCGTCCTCTTATTTCCAAGTCCTCCAATCCCTGTACCAATCCTTTGGTGACTGCACCAAGAGCATCAATTACAATTGGTATCACTGCCACTTTTATGTTCCAAAAGTTTTCACTTTCTCAGCAAGGTCCAAGTAATTATCCTTCTTTTCGCTTTCTTTTGATTTTATTTAGTGGTCTTCCGGAACAAAAAAAAATCCAAAATTCGGCAAGTTCTCTTTTCTTTT
Organism: Sepioteuthis lessoniana; assembly: GCA_963585895.1. Taxonomy (NCBI): domain Eukaryota; kingdom Metazoa; phylum Mollusca; class Cephalopoda; order Myopsida; family Loliginidae; genus Sepioteuthis; species Sepioteuthis lessoniana. Next base: position 33,319 of record CAUZXS010005708.1, on the reverse strand, counting down.
CTTTTTTTTTTCTTTTTTGTTGTTGTTGTTGTTATTGTTGTTGACTATCTCTAGGTCTTGTCGTCTGGCAGAGATTAGGGGATCTGTTTATCTCTCAAAATCCCAAAGCAGTACTTTGACATGATCGTTTTTATGGCGTTGTTTTGTGCTGCTATTAGGAGAGATTCAGTTTCTCTCTTAAGGTTTCCTTTTCTTTGCAAGGTGCAGGTTTTCTCGTGTGAGATGTTGCTTATTAGTCGTTTAAACAGTTCATAGAGTTATTATTATAGTTGTTGTTGTTGTTGTTGTTGTTGTTGTTGTTGTTGTTGTTGAGGGTGTGTCTTACGATCACCAAATCGTCACCGCAAAAACACGACAGAGCCTACGAAGGAATGCAACCCGAACAACAACCACTGTTCACAATGACTGGTCACCACTTAATAACGGGGAGATTAGAGATAAATATGCGGTAACACTAAGAAACAAATTTGATGCACTACAGGAGAAGACAGAAACACATACTCCGAATGACGAATATGAGAATTTCGTTAATACCCACATAGAAGCGGCAGCGGAATGCATACCAACTAAACAAAGAACTAAACCTATGGTCCCATGGGAGACATTATCAGTTAGGAAAAAGCGTGCTGGCGTGAAAACTGCCTCCCAATGCAATAGGAAGAACCTAACCAATACCAATGCTCTGAAACTTTAAAAGGCTCAAAATGAATTAGCTAACATATTCCTAAAAGAACCAACTGAATAGATACAAAATCAGATCGTTAAGATAAGAGACTCGGTTGAAGATAAACAATCTAGGACAATCTAGGATTGCAAGGCAGACGGTAAGCGAAGTGATCAGAAGAAAGAGCAATGCGAAAGCTAAATTGAAAGCTACCAGCCAAATGAACGAATACACCTATGGAAACAACATTTCGAGAATTTACTCGGAAACCTTCCGAAAGTTACACAGGAACCAATCACGAGGACGTCAGACCTGACCGATAAAATGAAATGCAGTTTCTTCCAAGCAGCAGACGTGTCAATACTGCTGTATGGGTGCACTACATGGACGCTAACTGAACGTATGGAGAAAAAACTTGACGGAAACTACACAAGAATGCTGCAAGCAATACTGAACAAGTCCTGAAGTCAGTACCCCACAAAGCAGCAGCTCTACGGCCACTTACCACCCATCACGAAAACTATCAAAGTTAGACGAACCAGACATTCGGGACGCTACTGGAGAAGTAGGAACGAACTCCTAAGTGACGTACTCCTGTGGACCCCTTCACATGGACGAGCAAAGGCAGGACGATCTGCGAGAACCTACATACGGCAGCTCTGTCCAGATATGGGATGTAGCCTGCCGGAAGCAATGGACGATAGAAAAGGGTGGCGAAAAAGGGACAAGGATATCCGTGCTGATGGTGCGACATGATGATGATGATGATGATGCTACTGCTGCTGTTGCTGATGTTGTTGTTTGCAGTAACTCAGTCACTAACAAGACCTTCATCAAGCATAATTTCAGAGCCAAAGCATCATTACCATTAACTCGGGACACTTCAAAATATCTTACCATTTCACACACACACACACACACACACACACTTACGTGTGGAGTTGATTTTAAAACAAATAACTTTCGTTGAAAAAATAAAACGTTAATGTCAAAAGTAGTGAAATATCATAGAACCAATATTAAAAATATGAATAAAATCACCTTCTTACTAGATAGATAGATAGATAGATAGATAGATAGATACATACATTTGAATAGACTAAAATAGATAGATAGATAGATAGATGGGAGAGTTATGAATATATGGGAGTCTACATGGTTGTGTGTGCCTGTATTAATGAGATCTTTGTCAACTCCTAATTACATTGGATGGGAACCGTTAGAATTCAAATTATAGCTATCATTATAAGTGTAATGATTGGATGACCAGGTCAAAATTGCTTTTGAGACAGCATTCAGCAGCTCAGATGGCTGAAGTTGTAGAATACGCCGAGTGAACCTCTGCAGAGAGTTTAAGACTCCTCCCCTCAAAAACGTATCTTGTTAAGACACTAAATTATCTGATGGCGCGGCTCTAGTCCTGGAATCTGGATTAACATTTCATTGCCAATACCCCTAGTTCCTCTCTGACTAGGTGTGGGAGTACCGGTTAGGGTCACATCTATAGGTTAAATAGATTTATTTTTTCATTTACTATATTTTAAAATCATTGAACTATGTGCGAAAAACGATTAATATTAAAATGAAATATTAATATTATATAGCAATACTTGAAACCATTTAACTGTGTGCAAACCAATGAGCACTGGCTTGTTTAAAACAATTTTACAAACTAATTGTTTACAAATTATATATATATATATATATATATATATATATATATATATATATATATATATATACAATGTCGTTTGGTTCAACAGCCCTCTTTAGTCAGAATTATCCTGAATATTCGTAAGGAGAAAAAGGAGTAGTTAGTTCCTGGCTCTTTAAAGTATCATATATTCATATATATATATATATATATATATATATATATATATATATCATAAGTAAATGTACATTAGTTTTTATATATATTTAATATAATCTCCACATACACACACACACACACATACACGCGCGCGCACACACACAAAGAGTTGTACACAATCCTAACGTTCTTTTGACAGTAATTTTCGATTTTTATTTGATTTCTCCACTATCTTTCTTTCTCTGCCTGATGATAGTCGTTTATAAGACGGCATGAAACCTATGGTCGCAGACAAGCTTCCATGCTATTAAATATATATATATAAACTATTATATATTTACTTATTATTATTTAATCATTAGAGTTTTTCACATCAGCATTAGCTGAAGGTTTTTTACTGGAGTCTGAAAGACAGGAAGTCTCCTCAAGTCTCAAGGACTCTTCTCAGTATTCTTGCCGTTCTCAATAATGATCTTGTTTGGATGGTCTCCACTCAGCCGCCAACTTCCAAGTCCTCCAGTGCCTTTAGTAATCCTTTAGTTACTGTTCCAAACGCACCAATTACAATTGGTATAATTGTCACCTGCATGTTCGTAGTTTTTCTTCAATTTCCTAGCAAGGTCGAGGTACTTATCCTTATTTTCACGTTCTTTCAGTTTTATTCTGTGGTCAGCCGGGATAGCAAAGTCAACAATTTTATAAGTTCTCTTCTTTTTGTTGATTATTATTAGGTCTGGTCTTCTGACCGAGATTAGGTGATCCGTGTGTTTGTCAAAGTCTCATAGGAGTTAATGTGTGTCATTTTCTAGGACAGGTGCTGGGTTGTGCATATAACATTTGTCTGTATGGTCAAATTTAAATTTCTTGCACATTTCCCAGTGAATCACCTTGCCGACCCAATCGTGTCTAGTCTTATATTCCTTCTGCACTAATTTGCTGCATTCGCTTATTATGTGATTGATGGTTTCATCTCAGTCACCGCATAGCCTACATTTGCTATTTTGCTGCGTCTTATCTAGTCTCACTTTGATTTCATTGGTTCTTATGGCGTTGTTTTGTGCTGCTATTAGGAGAGATTCTGTTTCTCTCTTAAAGTTTCCTTTTCTTAGCCATGTCCAGGTTTTGTCGTGTGAGATGTTGTTTATTAGTCGTTTAAAACGTCCATAGAGTTGTTTTCCTTCCCATTTTTGTTTCCGAGTTATTGTTATTCTGTTGTCCATCGTGTTATCAGTATCGTTTCCGATGGCTATAATGATTCCTTCATCGTGTTTTTGTATATAGTCTTCAAGTCGTTGTATCGATGAGTCAACGCTGTCTTCAATGCTGGCGAGTCCTCTTCCACCTTCTTTTCTTTAAACATATAGTCTGTCAACGTCAGCTCTGGGTCGGTATATTGACCTCATCCAACTGAATTCAATGTTCTCAAAAATTCCTTTCCCCACGACCTCAACAACAAGTATATTTGATATTTTCGGTATAATGACAACATCGATCAGTATAAATTTTAGTAGAATTTCTGAGATTATGAATGATCAAATGAAGACATGACTTCTGAAGACCTCTATAAGTTCATTTAATATTTTCTGCGTGTATTTTAATTGCATTTTTACAATTCTTTAAAAAAAAAAACACGATACGCCGAAAATGTTGCTTGCATTTTCAGTGTTAGAATCTGAAAGCAACAGTACACAAATTTTAATTTTAGAAATGTTCGCTGATATGATAGTTATCCCAATACAATCAAAAGTGACTTTTTACAATAAAATTAGATAAATGTAGAACGATCTTTTCGTCTAACCTATCATAATCCACACATTTAAGCGTCCCCGTAAACCACGCAGTTCATGGAAATTCAGAGAGGACAATTTTTGGATTATCTTAATTGTCTTTGGGGGTTTTCCTGAACATACTTGTGATAGTTCTAATTCATCCATTGATGCTATATCCCATACTCCGTCTGTTATCCTATCAGCTTTCAGTAGTATGACATCAATTTGAATCTCCACCTGACGGAGCTTTTCTACTTCCCTTTTGTTATCCCTATATAAATCCATCAAACTCAAATGGTGTTTACTAAAGGTATATTTAGAGCGGTTATACACACATACTGTGACAATACCCCTACCGACCGACCCCAAAATCTCAGCTTCCTTATACCAAACTATTCATGGCTAGTGATTCATCTAGTGGTTTTTTTTCTCATCTCCGACCAGGGGCATTACACATTTCTTTACGGACACACAAGACACAACCGAGAAAATGAACACTTTCTTTTAGAATAGAAATCAATTACTTCACTTGTTTTTCTAAATATGACATTCTGATAATGTCGAAAAAATTCTATTATTGTCAGCATACTTAACAGTAAATGAAACTTCAGGTCAGCCATTCTACAAAAGAACAAAGGTTTAATTTAGCAAAACAGAACTGGTAAGGAATCTTAGTTCTTTTTAACTACTCCCTCCACGCTTTAATCCAACTGATAGTAATACTAATAGTAGATGTTTTATGTATACTTTTACGCTCGTATGACTAGAATATGTCATTTACACCAGCAAAATTTAATTCCCCGGGTAAATTGGGTTTTAACTACACTCTAGTTGATTATTAATTTTTCAGTCGTGATATTGTCATTTTCCTTAGTACTGAGATATATTCTAAGTTTATACTTTAGAGATGTTTCACTGGTTGTGTCATGTTTTTCTTTGTCTATCCTTCGTATTTCATCCTCAGTTTCCAAAATATCTGATTCGTTGTGAGGTAATCTCTTGCGTCTTCGGGTTAGACCTAGGTCCAAATGCCGTGACCGGCCAACAAACGTAAACAGATCGGACTACTCGTTCGCCCTAGAAAAATTACATCCGGGTATAGCCGGAAATGACAAAGCCCTTTTTCGACTCTAACCGGCCGTTACAGCTAAGAAAGGGATGAATTAACAGTTATCAACTTTTGCAAAACAATTCTGCGAGAAATAATTCTATAAAAATGGAAGTAATACTCCTCGCTAGCTTATACCGGGCTAGAGAAGTACTTATTTTCTACGTCCATTTTTTATAGAAGAACTTTCTATTTATGTGGCGCGGCAGAGGTGGTGTTCCCTTTCTTTAAAATGAAAAAGGCTTCAGGCGGCGAAAATTCGGAGGTCTGCGCGGACGCTCTCAGGGGCCGCTCGGCTCCACGAGGTTGGATCCTACGTTATCGTGGTTGCATTCACCTCACCTCCTCTTCTAGTGGCAGATTCAACACCGTTTTTTTTTTCTCTACAAATCGCCTTGCTACAAGGCTGTATCCTACTTCTTGTGGTCGATTCAGTCTCCTTTTTTTTTTGCATCGATATGCACAAAAGGCTCCGCTCGTCCGTTCGGTCGCGCAGTGCTAAAGGCATGGGTTAGCCTTCAGCTACCACTTTGGTGCGCAAAGCCTTAGCTACTGTCCGATGCGCCCGCACAGCTTTTGGCGCGCAAGCCTTAACTATCGTCTCGATACGCCGCACAGCTTTGGCGCGCAAGTCTTAGCTACCGTCCGGCCGTCCGCACAGTTTTGGTACGCAAAGCCTTAGCCACCGTCCAATACGTCTGCACAGCTTTGGCGCGAAACAGCCATAGCTACCGTCAACGATACGCCCGCAAAGCCCTAGCTTCACTGATCCGCTCGCTCGACTTCGTATGTGTTAAGGCCTGGCAAACCTTAGCCACCATATCCCCGTCCGTTCACTTGGTCCGTAGTACTAAGACACGACACGGTCTTAGTCACCAACTCGCTCGACTCTGCACGACCAAGGACTGCCCTAGCATTACAACATCTAGTCCACGTAACGACTCGCTGTTACATACAACCCTAGCATTGCAACATCTGGCTCACGTACGACTCGCTGTACGAGCTTGCAACCAAATCGACACACCCCTGGTTAACCCAACGTACTGTCAAAACCGCGATATCGATCTACTGACCACGACGCTCCAGCAATGCAGCATCCAGTCCACGTAACGACTCGCTGTTACGGACTGCCCTAGCATTGCAACAACTAGCCTACGTACGAATCGCTGTACAGGCTAGCAACCAAATCGGCACGCCCCCGGTTAACCCAACGAACTGTCAAAACCGGGACATCGATTTACCTATGACTCGACCGACCTCAGCTGCCTGCAACGATCATCCAGCTGCATTCAACGACCCGACCGATCTCAGCTTACCCGCATCAAACATCTAGCTGTATCTCCACGACTCGACCTACGTTAGCTACCCTCGTCGAACGTCCAGCAGCGCACATCTACGACTCGACCATGCCAGCTATCGACATCACCCATCTAGCTGAAGACCACATACAACCGCCACGGGCTTTACATACACGTCTGTAATTCCGGCATTAAATCGTCACTTTTGTTGGATCTGTTACCTTGCCTTTGATCCCTTCATTGTCTTTGGTTGTCACTACTCGCAAGCATTAAACTTAAAATCAATTGCGAGGTCGACGCGCTTATCAGCTCCGCAACACAAACATACGAAATTGGTTCAATCTCTCTGTCGGTTATTGGGTCTTTCTTCGAGGAAGGTTCGACTCATTTTATTTTCTCTTGTGTGAGGTATACTTTATAATACAGTTGTCTCTTTGTTGAGTGTTACTTGTTTTCTACTCTTCTTTACCCTTTCGTTTCCTTTCTTTTGAGCACGTCTTATTCTTTGCTAAGCCTGCATCAATATTCTATGCTGGATTACCTTGTGAAGTTCTTCTCCCACGTATTTCTAACGGAGTTTAATTATCAATCTCGCGCAAACAGCAAAAGGTTGGGGAAAACTTGTTTATTTCATTGATTGAAAATCTGATTGCTTCCAAAACCTGTGTCAAGAACAGATCCCAATTTTCCTTTTCCTCATTGGTTAATTTTGCAAAAGAATCTCCTAAGAAGTGGTGGAACAGCTCGACTTGGCATTGCTCTGCGAATGACAAAAAGAAGTGACAATATATTTAATAATGAGGATTTCTAAAGTTTTTTGCATTATCTCATTGACATTTTCTGGCCAATTATCAGACATCAGCGTTAAAAGAGACCCAAAACAAGATATCATTTCTGTTAAAAACAGCGCTACTACGGCCTGGGCTTTTTTATACGGTAGCGAATAGTCTTCGGGCCAAATTAGTCAACCAATCTACAAACTAACAACGAAATTATTTCCTCGTAGGGATTGACCGTAGAGTCCAGAAATATCTACATTTAATTTTTCAAAGGATTAGGAAGGTATATCAGTTTCTTCAAGAGATGCATTTTCATCTTTGCTACTCCTTGGTTAACAAACTACACATAAGTTTAATTACTTTTTAAATTCTTTATATAACCTTGCCAGAAGTATTTTCTGTCTATGAGTTCCTTCGTCTTATCAATAACCATGTCCCATGTCATAATGAGCTTCTCTTGATATGACTACCGGAATCAAATTTGGTACAGACAGCCTTGGTCGGACTTCTTCATCTCTGTTAGATCGATAATATAGCGACACATCTAACACCATATATTTCTGTTGTATCGTCTAGGTAATTGATACTATTTACCAACCCCTCCGCTCGGGCAGGATATGACACAAGGTCAATTTTTAAGCGGAATTTAACAGGTTTGAATTCAGAGTTTTCCTTCTCCTAGAATAGTTGCCTCGCCAAGGCTGAAGAACCTAGTCTGTCCTACTATCTACACATAGCTGGAGGGGGAATAATTGGATTCATATCTTCCCCAAGGGTATTAGTGCTATGGGAAATGCAGCCAGTCTCGTCCAGGATTTGAACTCGTGTCGCCGTGTCCATTTCCTACGACGATAACGACTACACCACGGGCACCTCGTCAAGGTAATTGATACACAGAGAAGAATGAGTGCTTAATATGTTTATTCAGCACCACTATCCGGTACACAGTACAGTAAGTTACAAACAACTAACAAGAGAACTTACAAGAAATAGAGGAGGGTCAAAATGCTGTATAGCCAAACGAAGTCAGATCAGTCCGAATATTAATCAGCTTATTAATCAACCATCAAAGTCTTTAATCATGGGCTATTTATGGCTATGTGCCAGTCCATCTGGTAGCGTGCTGAAGGGGTGTTAGCTACTTTACAATAATTTCTTCAATATTTCTTTAGAGGCTTTTTCTGTCTCTATGTCTTCTTTTAATAAATTAATTTCTTCATCTTCCTGGTATTTATTTAACCGTTGTGTTTCTGATATTGGTTTATCAACTATTACGTTTGATTCGTCTAATTCTTGCCCATCCTTTAAATGATGTGAGCGAATTACATTAATTTGATAGGAATTTTCATCAATCTCTCTTTCTTGAAGTTCAGATTCTCCCTCTGACTGATTGGGAGTACGGGACAATAGGTCAGCAACTATTTTCCTTGCTGTTTTGTAATTATAACCAGTTATTTTTAATGCCCATTCTTGTTGGTCTAGTCTGCTTTGAACAATTGTTGGAGACGTTTGTAATGTGTTTTAAAGGTAAATTGTGTATCACTTAAATAACAATAAAGCTTTTGAAGAGTATATACAATGGGATAAGCTTCTTTTTTTATGATAGACTACTTCTGTTGTATGGGTTTCAGCTTGGGAGAAAGAAAATAAATAGGTATTTTTGCTGATATTCTCGTAACGGGATCCTCCTTTTCAGGTCATCGTTAGGTTAGACATCGTGTCCTCGTGGTGTAATGGTTAAAGTGATGGATTGCCGAATCGTAGTAAGCGAGTTCGAACTCCGGTCGCTCTATTACGATCACTTTCGGACAAATACCCTTGAGAAAGGGATCAACGCGCAAATCATCCCAGCTATGGGTTAAATAGTACCACTACTGTTCTTCTAGAAGGATGACTCTGGCATTAAATAACCCGCTTAGGTTGATATGCCATTAAAGAAAGAAACTAATGTTTATAATTGTTGTGCTCATTTTTGCTGTTTCATTGCCTAAATAAGCTAAAATTACTGGAATTTTTCTTGGAATGTTCCCTCTTATTACGGACTCAACCAAAACCATATTTCTATTCCCTGTGTGCACTTTCTCCATTAGAATTACTTGATATAATGTCCCTTTCTGTTATTCCGTGGCGGCTAACTGACACTAGGAAGTAGCGGTGCGTGGCAGTAATTTAATATTGTCTACTGAGAAGATATTGACCTCACTCCTGGCAAGTGACATTTTAACCCACTTTATCTTTTGTTGGTTTGAATTCAAATTTATCTGGGCTCGTTTTTTTTTTTTGTTTTTGTTTTTGTTTTCTTTTTTTTCTGCTTTTGTTTTTGGGGGTTTTTTGGGGTTTTTTTTTTACCAATCTTTACCCAATATCATGACCCAACCCAAGTCTAGTACAATGTATAGTTTCGAGCAGGTTTTAATCCCTCCCACCTCAATGGGTAAGTGGGTTTTTTTTTACCAATCTTTACCCAATATCATGACCCAACCCAAGTCTAGTACAATATACAATGTATAGTTTCGAGCAGGTTTTAATCCCTCCCACTTCAATGGGTAAGTGGACCGGTAAATGAGGGAGCTATCCCCCTTGTTTGGTACGGGCGTCTATGCAGTTGGGTACACATTATCATCGTACACCGACCAGTCAGAAGGGTTGACCATTTTATTACCATTACTCCGAGCAGAACACACGTGTTGCCTGACAGCTGCGATTTTAGACTTTGCGGAGGGGGCATTCTTTGAGGCGAACAGAGGTAAGAATCACACACTGTATCTGTATTTGCCCGTATTATTGATCTGTGTGAAAGGGATTACAGAAGTTGTTTTTTATTTTGTTTTTAGTTTCACGGTCAAAGAAGGGTCAAAGAAGGAACGAAGACCCATTACGAATAGCAAACTTCTTTACCAGTCGAGCCTGTTACCTCATTTTTTGCCTCAAGGTGCTACCGTAACAGGACCATACTATTTAATTCCATTTCTTGTCTGTTAGCCTGGGTTATAAGTCAGACTATAATTCCTCAAAATCTGTTGTTTTTTTTAAGTGAAACTTCCAATCCGGAATCTGTAAGTACTTCTATTTGTCCGTCTATAATCCAAGACTTAGGTAAGGAGTTTCTATTTTTCAACTTCTTTTTTTTTTCTTTTTTTTTTTTTCTTTGGGTATGACATTTTTGGATAGTTTCTATTACCTTTCTGACCGACACGTTTTTTTTGGGGGGGGATCAGATTTATATATTTCCTATGTCTTTCTTTCTTTGAGAATTTGACATGATTACATTCTTTATGTGTCCTAGGCTTTTTATCAGTACTGCGATGTTGGTTAGACTTTAATAGTGTCCAGGTTTGGGTTTCTTTGTTTAATGGCATATCAACTCTTTGTAGGTTATTTAATGCCAAAGCCATTCTTCTAGAAGAACAGTAGTGGTACTATTTAACCCATAGCTGGGAGGATAAGGGGGTTCATACCTTTCCAAAGGGTATTTGCCCGAAAGTGAATGTAATAGCGCGACTGGAGTACGAACTCGCGTACTACGATTCCGCAGTCAATCGCTTTAACCATTACACCACGAGGACACCCCCGATTTTAATAGTGTCCAGGTTTTTTTCTTTTTTCAGAGGCGGTGCAAAATTACTCAGCAAACCCTAAATAATTCTGTTCATCACAATCTATTCTACTTCAGTCTCAGAGACCTCGCTGGCTCTTATTTGATCTTTATGAAGTATTTTCTACCTAATTTACGGCAGATCTTGGCGTTTGTGTGCTACAACTATAACAACCTTAGCCCTCTCCAGACTACCTTTTACCATATTTTCCCTACTTGCGTGGTCTTGATATGATATGGGAATCCATCAGTCCCTTTCTCTTGCCGATGACAAGGCCTCCAATAGGGTTGTCAGGTTTAGATCTTGCTACACCTTTTTTAATAAAGGGATTGTTTAAGGCATCAATGAAGAATTTAGCCAGTTGTTCTGGTACAGCTAAACCTTCTCTTAGCTCAGAATCCCGAAACACTAATCTATCAAATTTAGTAATTCTACAGGATAATCCAGCGAGACATTCATCTGTTTTGTTTATTTTAATTAAAGTTCGGGCAGCCTTGGTGCAATTTGCAAATTCTCCGTACTGCACTGATAGCTGCTCGAATAACTCTTTACGGAACGGTGTTTTCCTTGGTGAGGCTGTGCTATAGGTTTTCAGAGCCAAATCCTATATGAGACTATGCCGTTGGGTTTTCAAGATCAAACCCTGCGTCTTAAGACACTAGATGTGGTCTTATGCTAGGCATGTTATTTGATGTAGGCTTATTTCTGTGACTACTAAATGCGTTTCTGGGTTGTAGTTTCATCAACTCCGTCTGTACCCTTGATGTGCTTGAAAGATCCACAAAAGAAGGATGACGTAATCTATCCAGAACTTCTTCTGACTGTCAGGGTGGTCGGTTGAAACAAATTGTCCGGGTGTTGGCAACACAAAGACCAGAAAAGCCCCCGTTAACAGATAACAAATATTCATTGAACCGCAATTGTGTAACAATAATATATATATATATATATATATATATATATATATATATATATATATATATATATATAAGGAAAATGTATCATTGTTTTGAGTTGAGAGAAAAACATGCTGAGGAATTTAGCTGGTGTTGTCTTCCTATGTTAATCAATCTGGTAATTTTTCAGTGCGATTTTCGCTGGAGAGGATTTATTGCTTAGAGAGATTTCTTTTCCTATTCACCTGTCTTCGATATGGTCTTCGAAATTTTCTCTCTTTGAACGCTGAAAGGGATACTTTTATAGAGAATTTCCCAGAGAACAATCATTTCCGATTGGCTAGACAATAACAGATCATTTTGTATTTTTCTACAACTTTATGATTTGTCAGCCAATCAAAAGTTCTGATCTATGTTTGTTGGAAGTGTATCCCTTTTATGCATCAGATTTTAAGTGGTCATCTAATCAAGCCTCATTATAGGGGCTTGGTTAATTAAAGGTTCTAACCCAAACATCGTGGAGAGATTATCCCTTTTCATGTGTAATAAGTTAAATTATGTATGTATTTACCCAAACCTTGCAACACAAGTTCAATTTTTCGGCAAAGCATTGCTGGTTTGAATTCAGAGTTTTCGTTTTCCTAGATCGGTTGTCATACTATGTTTAAAGAGTAGAGTCTACTCTACTATTATACCTATTGCTGAAGAAGAGAAGATGGGTCCAACGACAAAAATTGTTTTGCAAAGCTCACATCCATTGAAATTGTTTAACAACAATTTCCCATCAGATAAAATCTCTTGCGGAAATCTAAAAGTCTTCCTGGCTTTAAAAGCCTTATCCATTCATAATACGGTTAATTATTCTTTTACAAAATGATATCAGGCAACGGCCATCCACAAATCTGAGGTGGTAGCCATTTTTATAATCATGTATGTATATTATTGTCATCCTAAAAGGTACATCATACGGAGATTATTATTAGAGTAATACACGTAAAATGCTTTCACTTAAAGAATAAAGTAACTTCCAGTCTAATTTGGAACTGAATAACAGTTTTTAGTTGTCTAAATTTATGCAGAACATCTTTTTTTAATCATCTAAATTATCTGTATAACGGATATAACTATGAAATTCTTTTTTAATTTTCAAAATTCTACATATAATGGAGGTAACTATGACATTCCACTTAGACTCCTTCACTCTGTTTCGAATAGAAGTACCAATATCATCATACCTGCTGTTATAAGAGGAACCCAGCAGGTTCACGAGTTGTCTACCTTTGAAATATACGTCAGGATACTAATACGATTTCTGTTCTGAAGTCTATAGAATATAAAGTAATTGGTTACAAAATAAATGTACAACGTCAGAAACTGGTAAAGAAAATATTTTTGTAGTTGTGTTCATGTATATTCTTTTGTAAAGTAAAGACCGGTCAATTGGCCTAGCGGTTAAGAGTTCGCCAATGGACCGGGTTTCAATCTCTAGTCGAATCATACCAAAGACTCGAAAACTGGTACTTTATCCCTCCTTGCTTAACACTCTGCATTATAAGATCTGGAGCAAGGTTAAAGTGGAGCAATCCAGGGAAAGTAGCAGTACCCTTCCCTACACCTCGGTGTAGTATATACTGAAAAGGGAGCCTTCTGGTCACCCTCGACTATAGTCGCCAGCTTTACTTATAATCTTGTGTACATTTAAATACTAGCACTGTTTATATCATTCACACAAGCACACGATACTTTTAGTCCTACTTTGGAAATCGGTGTTATTCAATCAATTCAGATGTTTTTGACTAATCCTGTTTCGATTCAATTATCTTCGTCTTGGCATTTACTGGACAACTCCTGAATACAAATTATTAGTTTTTTTATTGCATTAACTGAAATGTACTGAGAGAGAGAGAGAGAGAGAGAGAGAGAGAGAGAGAGAGAGAGAGAGAGAGAGAGAGTATGTCTGTATTGGTCTACGTGGGTACACACATATTTCACCCACATAGATAGATACTTACAGCCACATCTTGACAGATGATAGCCGTCATTCCCATCAAAATTACAACCAAAACATACTGATTAATAATTAATTCAACTAGTGAAAAATATGCAAGATGTGTTCGATGATAAGGCAGTTAGACATCTTTGCGTCGTTGGATTATCGTGACATACGCTTGTACGACACTTACGCCTCTTTCTGGATCTACATAGTTACAGCCCAGTGATAAATACTGCAAGATAACAAGTTAAAACTGCAGATTTTTATTTCAGTATACCCTCTCAGACTTTTTCCGTCAAAAGATGCCTAAAAACTCGCAGAGGTTTGATGCTGGAGCTTCCTTCTCCAGTTTTGATTTTGAAGTTAATTCTTACGAGGGTTATCTTCACCGCGGTTTTTTCATTAGATTAGAACCCCTTCTACCTACCTACATACATACATACATACATTCATACATAAAAAGAGATAGATAGATAGATAGATAGATAGATAGATAGATAGATATAACAAGTTTTTCCTATCTATATATATCTGTATTCATAAATAATTGTTCAGAACTCAGATTTTTAACACAGACATATACCCATATATACATATATATGTATATATCACAAATTCATAATCTTTCACAGATCATTGCTATCTTCCATAATCTCAGAACCTCACCCACAATATCCTTCCATATGGACAAACAGGACTTTCCTAAAATATGTATGTATGTATATATGTATATTATTGTTTGTCAAACGAGAGGAAAGAAAATATAAGATAAATAGGTCTGCAAATGATTTTAAATTTGATATTAAGGTTTTTCATAATTTCCCATACTTGTGCTCAACACTTGTTTCAGACTTTGCATTTTCGTCAGGAGATTTTGAATGGTTAAGTTTCGGTTGTTATTTTATTGTAAAGATTGTTTTGATAGGATGTGATATCTTTTAATCCCTGGATTTGTGTCTGTGTATGTCACATCGTTGCTTTTTCTCCGTGAAGATCTTTGATCTTTGTAAATACTCTTAGTGTATATAAATGAATGTTCTCTGTACATATAAGTATGTATTCTTTGAGTGTGCTCGTGTATGTGTGTGCATATGTAAACATGAAAGTACATTCATGTATATATACGCTAGATATGCTGGTTTAAACACACTCTCACATATATACACACACATACGCACAGAGAAAACATTCTTATATATACAAAAACATCTACATAGACCAGAGATCTTCACAGACAATCTCCTGAAAAAAGACGTAACATTTGAAACACCTGTAGAGCACAAGTATATGAAATGATATAAACTTAAATACCAAATTTAAAATCACTTGCGGACCTATTCATATATATATATATATATATATATATATATATATATATATATATATATATATATATATATACTTCAAAGCACTCGTAGAAAGGGCTCGATATGATGGTAGGTGTTGTTAATATCTATCTATCTCAGTCTGTTCATATCTATCTATCTATCTATCTCAGTCTGTTCATATCTATCTATCTATCTATCTCAGTCTGTTTATATCTATCTATCTATCTCAGTCTGTTCATATCTATCTATCTGTCTATCTATCTCAGTCTGTTTATATCTATCTATCTATCTATCTATCTATCTATCTCAGTCTGTTTCTATCTATCTATCTATCTATCTATCTATCTCGGTCTGTTTCTATCTATCTATCTATCTCAGTCTGTTCATATCTATCTATCTATCTATCACAGCCTATTCCTATCTATCTATCTATCTATCTATCTCAGCCTATTCCCATCTATCTATCTATCTATCTATCTCAATCAGTTCACTTCTATCCACTTATATATATATATATATATATATATATATATATATATATATATATATATATATACTTCAACGCGCTTGTAGAAATGGCTAAATAGGATGGTAAGTGTTATTCATATGTACCTATCTATCTCAGCCTATTCCTATCTATCTATCTGTCTATCTATCAGTCTCAATCTGTTCACATCTATATATATATATATATATATATATATATATATATATATATATATATACTGATTCCATGTTTCGAAATTTAGTGATTATTCGGGTGCTGAAGAGGTAGGCGTTTAATGAACTCAAACATATTTTTTGACAACTTAACATTAGTTTCACAGAAGTCAAAATAACTTTTAGGAAATACTTAACGGGGAAAAAAATCAGGTTTATGATATCTATGTAAACGTGTCGGTATTTTCCCAACCCCTCCGCCACGAATAGGATACGACACCGTGTCCATCTTTTTAGCGGGGCACAACTGATTTAAAGTCAGATTTTTCCTTCTACTAGATGGTTACCATACCTAGATGAAAGAGCATCGTCTACCTCACAATTGGCCAATAAGTGAGAGAAGAATAGTTAGATTCATATCTTTCCCAACAGTATTAGCATTATGTGAGATGCAAACAGCCTCATCCAGGGTTTGAACTCGGGTTGCCATGGGAATTTTCTATGATAAAATCGCTATACCTCGAATGCAAAGCGAATAATAGATTTCTTTTTTAATCTGCGCGGTCAGTATTTGTTGGATCATAGGCAAACATGTTATTGGTCTAAAGTTGCTAGGATGGCTCTTTTTGGTTGTTTTTTGGGGTTTTTTGTTGTTTTTTTTTGGGGGGGGGATAAGACAAGGCTTCACCTTTGTCATCTATCCTGGCATATTTGCTTCTTTTAGGCATTTACTCTATTGTAAAGCCAGTCTGTCATGAGCACAGTGTATCTATCTGTCTCTCCCTAAGCCTATCTATCAATCCAAACAGCTAACAAGCTAGGTATCTGCCTTTCTATTTGTATATATATATACATATATATATATATATATGTGTGTGTGCGTGTGTGTGTGTGTGTGTGTGTGTGTGTGTGTGTGTGTGTGTGTGTGTGTGTGTGTGTGTGTGCGTCATATATATATATATATATATATATATATATATAATTTACATCTATTTCCGTATGATTATGTTTATATATATATATATATATATATATATGTGTGTGTGTGTGTGTGTGTGTGTGTGTGTGTGTGTGTGTGTGTATTATTAGTAGAGTTTGTAGAAGTTTTATGGGTCCTATGTAAATTGAGAGACCCAATATTTCAGTCTGTTCATATCTAATTTAAGCTTATTGGTAGATCTACTAATCTAACTATAATCAGTGTTGAAAAGCAAATTTAAAATTTATTTGAATTTGTTATACAAACGATAATTATGTGGTCACTAGTGAAATTCACAATGTTGGTTGAAATATATATAATTCCTTGTGAGTCATAATGAATATACGAAAAAAGCCATTGGCTTAGTAATGCAATCAGTCATTTAGTTAACAGAAAAATAGCTCATTGTATTGAATGTTCTCCCAGGAAATGAGAAAAGGAAATTCATGCCAGTTGAAGAAAAAAAAATGTCCTCTCAGCATAAAGTGCGAACGAAATATTGACCAGAAAGAGTATTCCGAAATTTATATTACCAAGAATCACGAACAAAAGAGTAGATTACATATCTCGTAGTGTAACGTTTATCGATGTAGCAAATGGACACGATGACCCGTGTTCAAATTGTGAACGATGGTGTTTGCGTTTCACTTTGCATCAATAGCATGGAACCATGTATTCTCCCACAAGCTATCGGTTAGTAGCTGAATAGATTTAGCTTTGATACAGAAACCGATCTATCCAACCCTTTCTCTACGGAAAGAAAGTGCACTAAGGTCAATTTTTCACGTGTTTGAATTAAAATCTTTTTTTCTCCTTGACTGGTTACTTAACCAATGTTAAAAATTAATTCATCCAACTGTTAATTCATAGTTAGGGGAACAGACGGATTCATGACTTGTCTATGTTTTGTGAGTTCCAAAATTGTTTCAAACTAGTCTTGGCCAATATCAACTGTCTTGTTAGAAATTCTTAAATGTTCAGTCTTGATTGAATATACCATTATTATGGCTCTGAGACAGATCAAGCTTTGTAAATATAAGCTTATTGAATTTGATTTAAATAGGACGAGTATTAAGGATTACGCTAGTAAGGAATGGTGAAAAATACTGTATCAAATAATCAGTATTAACTAAGATATTAATATATTCGGTATGTATATAATATTTATCTTTATAGAGAATTATCCAAAATAGCATCTCCAAGAACTGGTGTCAACTAGCAGAGTACTGCGTTCCTACCACTGGTTGTTTCATGCTATATTATGACGTCACCATTTAAGCGCCTCTTTCCTTACCTGAACGTTGTACAAGCACAGGAGACAGTTTTGTCGTCAAGTCACTTGCTCAACAGTCGCATTTATTTACAAATTAATCAATGCAATCGTGTAGATTTTCTTCATTCCTGTTTGAAGGGATGGTGAAAACAATGCGTGCGTGCGTGCGTGCGTATTGCGTTTTTCAAAAGAGAATAAAACCAAGCTCAGAACATGAATGACGTCATTTAAAAAAAAAAAAAAAACAAGCTTTACCGCCATTCAAAAACTAAAGCAAAGAAAAAATTTAAAAAAAAGGTCGTAGAAGAATAAAAAAAAGGAAGAAAAGTGAGATAAATTCTTATATAGTATTTGCTGAAGCTTTTCAGAGAAATTCTATCATTCAAAATTTTCTACCTTACTAAAGAGAAAATTTCGTAAGAAAAAAGTTATCAACAAATATAAATTTTGTAGAAACTGGAAAATGATGTTTTTTATTATAAACTTTCAGATGATGTTATAAGCTGTAACAAAAGTAATATGATAAAATATGCTATGGCGAAGGTATAGACAGAAAAATGCTAAAATCTTTGAGAGGAATGAAATGAAAACTACATTTAAAGGTTGGTTTGATGGTACTTTTAAAACTAACCATCATATTTTGTCAGTCATATTGAGAGCGAAAATGGTAATTGGGTGGATTGTTTTAAAATTAAATTAATCTTTAATAATACTTAATGTAGAATATTGTACTCAGGGCTGGAGTCCTATGTCAGACATGGAAATTAGAGTGTAATATTGATATTTGAGGGGCTACAAAGATGAGTGACAAAATTAACAAAAACATTTAAAGATTAAAGCAGGGACGAGCTCGTAAGAGATGTACTCCGATGGACCCCCACATATGGCCGAAAAAAAGCAGGACGACCAGTTCGAACATACATACAGCAGCTCTGTGAGGATACGGGATGTAGCCCTGAAGACCAGCCAGAGGCGATGAACGATAGAGAGAAGTAGTGAGAGAGGGTCAGGGATATCCGTACTGGCAGCACGACATCATGATGATGATGATGATGATGATGATGATGATGATGATGATGATGATGATGATGATGATGATGAGGAGGAGGAGGAGGAGGAGGAGGATTTTACAAGAAAGAAGAATGAAAAGTGATGAAATTGAAACTTTCAAAATAGTTTATAGAATTTTTAATTATGATTGACATTTTTTCAATATTTTCCCTCGAACTTAAAACTTACTATCAAGATAGAAAAAAAAAAGTAAAGTCTTCTAACCAATTCTTTTTTTTTTTTTTTTTTTTTGGCTAATAGAGTATTATATTTTCTAACAAACTGCCTAATCAAACCAAAAAAAGTAATTGCACACAAAAAAAAAAAGATTAAAATACATGATTTAAAAAATAATAGTTAGAAAATAAATAAAGAATAAATTAAGAGAACATTTTCGTGAACTATTGAATGAATTTCTTAACAGAATTTTATCTGTTTATAAATATTGTTTTAATAGTGTATATGTTCCATGCAAAGATTTTTTTGAGGATGATGTGAAAAAGACAGTAAAAATCGTAGTTACCCAAGAAGGCATAATTGTATCTTTGTTTGTTTGTTTTTGAGTTTGTTTTTTATTTTTATTTTATTTGGGGGGGTGTCAAGTGAGTAACAGAGGGTAATAGGTATGTATAGATAAACAAACTGTCTTTTAAGGAAATAATGTTCAATAACACTGAACAATGATGTTTGGGGTGATATCTGAATAAAGACTAAGAAAACTCAGGGTCAGAATAGAACTTTCTATTCCAGGAAATTTATTGAAATCTATTAGAATTTAACCCTTAGTAAAAAAAAAAAAATCTTTAAAAACCTGGAAATTTATACAAATTTTTAAAAATCTGTAAAAAAAAGAAAAATTCAAAAAATCTTTGCCTTACTATCGATTTGAAAAGGAATTAGTTTTCAAACACAAAAAGTTAGTTTAAAAAAATAAGTGACCGTTAGACTTAACGAAGTTAAAATTAAGTAATTTTATTAGCGGAGGGTTTTTTGTTTTGTTTGTTTTTTGTTTTATTTTTCATTTTGTTTTTTGTTTTTTTTTTTTTTTGTTTTTTCTTTTTGGGTTGTGTGGGTGTGTATGTGCCCCGCTTAAGTGTTCTCTTTGAAACAGTAAATATCTTAAAAAGGTCACATGTGACAAGAACACAGATATTAATTAATCCCTGGGTCTGGTATAACCACATTATTCTACCCACAAAAAAAGACCAATTTAAAACAAGATATTCCGAAATTACGAGAGAAAATTCTACCAACAAGGTGGTGAAGAGTGCACAAAGATGTATCAGCTACTTGTTGCAAAAAAAACCCCAAAGAAACGGATTAATTAATGAAGAACGTAATGAAAATGTTGAAAGGTTAAATAACTATTTAAAGAGTCGTAAGAACTCGAAGAGGGCCACGAGGCGATCATACGACTGGACTCGCTAAGAGCAACACTCCAATTAGGAAAACGCCAAGCCAAGCTGGGATACATGGGTTCTGGTTTTAAAAATTCACCACCATCAACAAGAGACTGGCTCTGCAATTGAGTAAATGACTGCAAAATCAAGCATACCCGAATGAATGATGAAAGGTAAAACGCCTCTGATCATAAAAAAGGAGCCATCAAAGTAACTGTAGACCAATAATATGTTTACTTGTGATGGGGAAAAATTCTAACTATACAGGAAAGAGAAGAAATCCATTATTCGCTTGTATGTTGCTGACTATTCCTGGAAGAACAAAAAAAGACACTGAAGAGCAACAAGAAAACTGGTAACCTACAATATATAGCTCAGCATATCCTTCAAGGAGTCAAAATGAAGCATGACAGGGATTGATTATATAAAACCCCTGATATCGCTCCGCAGACGTGAATAATAGAGTATTTGAAGATGTAGAAAATTTCCAAGAAAATCATAAACTTCACGAATGCCATTGAAGAC
Organism: Sepioteuthis lessoniana; assembly: GCA_963585895.1. Lineage (NCBI taxonomy): Eukaryota > Metazoa > Mollusca > Cephalopoda > Myopsida > Loliginidae > Sepioteuthis > Sepioteuthis lessoniana. Next base: position 12,188 of record CAUZXS010005708.1, on the reverse strand, counting down.
TGGAAGGTGGAATTAACAGCGGGAGGTCAAAACCTATCAGAGGTAATGATCCAAAGAGGCATCTACCAAGTAAACTCATTCTTGCAACTGTTATTCGTTACAGCAATGATGTCACTCAACCATGTATTTAGGAAATGTACTGGGAGCTACAAACTTTCAAAATCACTACAAAAGATTACTCCCTTTATGTATATGGATTGTATAAAAGTATTTGCAAAAAAATGTAAAAGAATAAGGGACTTTGATACAAACAATAATAACATACAGGGTGGAATGATAAAATTGTCGTCCTAAAGAAAACAACACAACAGCTTTATTTTAAAACTTTTATTGAAAAAATCAATTCACGCAACTTGATTATGTAGTAGAGCTGGCATCTACAGGGTGGAACGATAAAATTGTCGTCCTAAAGAAAACAACACTACAGCTTTATTTTAAAACTTTTATTCTGGCCGATCTCAACAATGCTGAAGTTTGGATTGTCTCCACTCATCCTGTTATTTCCAAGTCCTCTAGTCCTTTTACTAAACCTTTGGTGACTGTACCAAGAGCACCAACGACAATTGGTAATTCTGTCACTTTCATGTTCCACAGTTTTTTCAATTCCCAAGCAAAGTTCAAGTTATTATCTTTCTTTTTGCTTTTGCTCTTTTCTTTCAATTTTACTTTGTGGTTAGCCGAGACAGCAAAGTAAACAATTCGGCAAGTTTGTTTTTTTTTTCCTGATTATAATAAGATCTGGTCTTCTGGCCGAGAATCGGAGATCCGTTTGTATGTCAAAATCCCAGAGGAGTTTTTGCATCTCATTCTCTAGGACAGACGCTGGGTTGTACATATACCATTTATTAGTTTGGTCAAATTTAAACTTCTTGCACAGTTCCCAGTGTATCACTTTGCCCACCCATTTATGTCTTGTCTTATACTCTTTCTGTGCCAATTTGCTTCATTCGCTGAATATGTGATTGGTCGGTTCGTCACTATCGCCACATAACCTACATCTGCTGTTTTGTTGCGTCTTATCTATTCTTGCTTTGATATGGTTGGTCCTTATGGTGTTTATTATCATTATTATTATTATTATTATTATTATTATTATTATTATTATTAACTCTTTTGAGCTCCGCCAGAATACTCGGAAAAGTCTTGGAAACCCGAGGACACTTGTCACTCAGACTTCGTGGATGGTGTGAAAATATCGCAAAGAGTAAATAATAATAATAATAATAATAATAATAATAATAATAATAATAATAATAATAATAATAAGAAGAAGAAGAAGAAGAAGAAGAAGAAGAAGAAGAAGAAGAAGAAGAAGAAGAAGAAGAAATTGCAAAATTGTCGACTTTGCTGTCCTGACGGACCACAGAATAAAACTGAAAGAATGTGAAAAGAAGGATAAGTACCTGGATCTTGCTAGGGAATTGAAAAAACTGTGGAACATGCAGGTGACAATTATACCAATTGTAATTGGTGCTTTTGGTACGGTAACTAAAGGATTACTAAAGGCACTGAGGGACTTGGAAGTTGGCGGACGAGTAGAGACCATCCAAACTAGATCATTATTGAGAACGGACAGAATACTGAGAAGAGTCCTGGAGACTTGAGGAGACTTGCTGTCACTCAAACTCCAGTCAAAGACCATCAACGTTAGCTGATGTGAAAAATTTTAATAATAATAACAGAACTATCAAATCAAGAAAAAATCAGAACGCTCGGAGAAAAAGATACTTACAAATACTTGGGAATATTGTAAACGGACATTATCAAACAAGTGGAGATGAAAAAAATTTTAAAAGCGTATCTCAGTAGAATGAGAAAGATACTCAAAACCGAAATATAGAAGGAACCTTATAAAAGGGATAAATACCTGGGCTGTCCACCTCATAAGTTACTCGTGACCATTCTTGAAGTGGACCAGAAACGAACTTAAACAAATGGACCAGAAAACAAGACAACTAATGAGTAAGACCTTACATCCAGAGATAACATAGATAGACAATATGTGCCAAGAAAAGAGGGGGAAGAGGACTCGCCAGCATTGAAGATAGAATCGATGCATCAATACGACGACTCGAAGACTAATAAAAACGTGTGGAGGAAGACTGGTCACAGCCACCAGAAACAATACTGACAACACGAGGATTAACAGAACAAAAATAACTAGAAAACAGAAATAGAAAGAAAAACAACTGTGTGTAGATTTCAAGCGACAAACAAACGAAATCTCACTCGAGAAAATGTGAACCTGACTAAGAAAGGGAAACCTTAAGAGAGAAACTGCACAACAAAACAGTACAAAACAACGTTATAAGGACCAAAGCAAGAATAGAAAAGACGCAACAAAATAGCAAACGTAGCTTATGTGGTAATAGAGACGAAACGATCAACCACATAAGTGAATGCAGCAAATTAGCACAGAAAGAGTATAAGACTAGACACGACCAGGTGGGGAATGTGATCCACTGAAAATTGTGCAAGAAATTTAATTTGATCATACGAACAAATGGTATATGCAAAACCCAGAATCTCTTCTGGAAAATGAGATGCACGAACTTCTCTGGAATTTTTTACATACAAACTGATCATCCAATCTCGGCCAGAAAACCAGAGAGTGATAGCCAACAAAAAAAAAAAACAAAAACAAAAAAAAAGAAAGAAAACTTGCCGAATAGTGGACTTTGCTGTTCCGGCAGATCACAGAGTAAAATTAAATGAAAGTGAAACGAAAGATAAGTACATGGACCTTGCTAGGGAACTGAAAAACTATGGAACATGAAAATGACGGTGATACCAATTGTAATTGGTGCTCTCGGTACAGTCACCAAAAGATTAGTAGAAGGACTGGAGGACTAGGAAGTAAAAGGACGAGTGGAGACCATCCAAACAACAGCATCATTAAGATCGGCCAGAATACTGAGAAGAGTCCGAGAGACTTGAGGAGACTTGCTGTCACTCAAAGTCCAGTGAGAAACCAGCAGCTAACGCTGATGTGAAAAACTCTAAAAAGATAAATAATGATAATAATAGTAAAGTAAGTAAAGTTAGCGACCTTAGTTGAGGGCAACCAGAAGGCTCCCTTTTCAATAGCTACTACACCGAGGAGTAGCGGAGGGCGCTACTCCTTTCCCTGCATTGCTCCACTTTACTCTTGATACGTACCTTATTTTGCTGAGTGTTAAGCAGGGTGGTATCAAGTACCATCTTAAAAGTCTTTGGTATGACCCGACCTGGGATTGAACCCAGGTCTCCCGGACTATAGGCGAACACTCTACCCACTAGACTAATGAGCCTGTAATAATAGTAGGGTGGTCGTAAAGCTGCTGTTCTGTGGGATGCTGCTTCCAGGACTTGTTGAAAAAAGATAAAGACTGGAATCACAGCGTAGTAATTTAATAACAGACTATTTCGTGGACATTTTCAGCAATTAATTAATGAAAAATGTACACATCATCATGGCGTGCCGATAGCTTGAATTTCTTTTACTCTCTCTCTCTCTCTCTCTCTCTCACACACACACACACACACACACTTTATCGGTCCCTATTACCCATTACTCTGAGTAAGTCTTCATGACGGCACCCAAAATCCGTACTGAGCTGACAAATCTAAGTTTTACTGGTGGTATAACAATGGTGTGCATAGTTGTTGGAGTCTACTGGAGAACATCGCTTATGAATTCGTCATTACACTTCCAGCAGTGCCCCCGCATGTCTTATTCGTTTAACTTGAATGGTTTACGAGATGGGAGGTAAGTAACCATACAACTGTTTCTTTTATGAGTGTTGCTTTTAGGATTTTTAAAGCATGTAGCATCCTTGTGTAGTTCACATCTTGCCTTTTCTCTAAGCGTTTTGTTAAAGTCTAAATGGTGCAGCTCTACAGTTGTAGGAACACAGATACAGTTTAGAAGTATTCTTGTTTTATGATATCAAAAAGATGAGATTTCCATATGGGCAATAATTTGTCAATAGCAGCCCATGCTTTTCCTATGTATATGTCGACATTGCTTTCAGTAGATGTGATATTGCTTCCGAGATATGTAAACCTGTCTACAAATTTCAGAGGCTAGCCATTTAATGAAGAAGCGGCACGAGCTTGATTAAAACACATGAATTCTGTTTTATCAGTTGAGATTCGGCTCAAGCATGTTTATTTTCAAGAAGTGTTAGATCATCTGAGTAATCTTCATCAGTAATGAATTATGGAAGAATCATGGAAGAGAAAATGGTAAGATAAAAAAGGAACATACTTCCCGTCAAAAATAATAGATACTTACGTATAAACCAACAATTTTTTTTTTATCAGAGTGCAGTATCTGTAGGCTGAGCCTGAAATAAGAGTATCACTCTTCGGTTTTTCTAATTGGAATCTAAATACCCTCGTTAAAATCACAGATTTATTTTAATCGAATATATAAATACCCCCTGATTGATTATAGTATCATATCAAAGACACGTAGTATTATTAGGTATTATTTATTATCAAATTCTATAGTACTGAAACTGGAGGACCAATATATATATATATATATATATATATCATCATCATCATCATCATATCGCGCTGGTAGCGCGGATATCCCTGACCCTCTCTCGCCACTCCTCCCTATCATTCATCGCCCTAGGTAGGTCTTCAGGACAACATCCTGTATCCTCACATAGCTGCTGAATGTACGTTCGAGCTGGTCGTCCTGCTTTTGCGCGGCCATGTGTGGGGATCCATAAGAGTACATCTCTTATCAGTTTATCTCTGCTTCTCCAGCAGTGTCCTGCATGTCTGGTTCGTCTAACTTGAATAGTTTTCGTGATAGGGGGCAGGTGGCCGTACAGTTGGTGTCTTGTGGGGTGCTGCTGCCAGGACTTGTTCAGGATTGCACGCAGCATTCTTGTGTAATTGCCGTCCAGTTTCTTCTCCAGCCGTTTTGTTAGCGTCCATGTAGTGCATCCATATAGCAGTATCGATGTGACCGCTGCCTGGAAGAAACTGTGTTTCATTTTATCGGTTAGGTCTGATTTCCATATATATATATATATATATATATATATATATATCCCAGTGGCATAGTGGCTAATGTGATAGACTGTGATATTGTAGTAAGCGAGTTCGAACTCCAAACACCCTATTGCGTTCACTTTTGAACTAATACAATTTATGAACCTCTTGTCCTCCTTTCCACTATGGGTTGAATAGTTCCACTTCTGATTTTCTTCCAGAATGAATATATCATTAATTAAATAAGCCTCGAAGGTTGATATGCCATTAAACAAAGAAACCAAACCAAACCAAACAGATACCAAAATATCGATTGCGTGATCAGAAAATCATAATAATCGATATTTTAAAATCGAAGTTCCATGTATCTCCTCTTCAACATTCAAGTGGCCACCGTATAAAATTAGTTTAATCAATAAATTAGTTTAATCAATAAAGACTTGGTTCTTAGGTCTAAATTGGTAGGAGTTCATCTTGTGTAGAAAGACAGATTTTTATTTGGCTTTTTTAACCTCTTTTTCTTTTAGAAGTTAACTTTATTAATTCACAATCCACTTAACGTTCTTTAATCTGAACTTCAATGAACTTACTTGTAAAATTTTCAATTAAATTTAAGTTATAAATTTTTTGTTTTTGTTTTTTGATTTTGATTGGGTTTTATGGCATATCAGCCATTGTTCGTTATTTAGTACCAAATCAACTTTTATACATATAAACAGTTCTATTTAGTTTGATTTTTAATTTCTGTCTTTTAATTTAACATATAAAAAAAGAAAAGATATAAAAAAAAAAGAGAATATACATCATAAAATGATAAGTTTCTAAAACTATAATTGTTTGAACATAGTTACACAGCCACAAACTGACAAAATTCGGTGAGATGGCGTTCGTCGTCGTCATCGTCGTCGTCGTCGTCATCATCTCCGTGATCGAATACTGGAATGTAAAAAATAGTATAAACACCGACTAAAACTAATAAAAGAAACCAAAAGAATTACTATTCTCTGGGAATTTACTATCCAAGCGACAGAAAAATAAAGAGTCGTAGACCAGATATTGTGGTTGATATGTCAGTACCTAAAAATAATAACATATTATTAGGGGGTGTCCTCGTGGTGTAATGGTTAAAGCGATAGACTGCGGAATCGTAGTACGCGAGTTCGTACTCCAGTCGTGCTATTACGTTCACTTTCGGGCAAATACCCTTGGGAAAGGTATGAACCCCCTTATCCTCCCAGCTATGGGTTAAATAGTACCACTACTGTTCTTCTAGGAGAATGGCTTTGGCATTAAATAACCTAAAAAGAGTTGATATGCCACTAAACAAAGAAACCAAACCAAACTAATAACATGTTAGTCAATATAAGTAAAGTTGGCGACCCGAAAAGGCTCCCTTTTCAATAGCCACGACACGGAGGTATAGGTGCGCTACTCGTTCTCCTGGATTGCTCCACTTTACTCTCGATACATACCTTATAATGCTAAGTGTTAAGCAAAGGGGTATCAAGTACCATTTTTTGAGTCTTTGGTATGACACGACCTGGGATTGAACCCGACCTGGGATTGAACCCTGATCTTCCGGACCATTAGCGAACACACAACCCACTAGAACAATGAGCCGGTTATTAGCCGGAGTCAATATAACGTTTTTTATTAATTCACAACCAAGAATATAATAAAATAAGGAAATGCAAAGACTTGTAAGTAAAAATTGGAAAAATGTGGCACCTTAAAACTACCACCGTGCTAGTAATAATAGTGGAAGCACTGGGTATAATCATGAAAAAGACAGTTAAACACATTAACATGACACCTTGCAATCCTTGTCTATTTGAAATGCAAAAAAATTGTCCTTTGCAGAACTGCTCATCTCCTAAGGAGAGTACTATCAATGTGACTTGCAAAGTAATACTCAAAAGAGGCAACAAAAATACTACCTTCCCTCAGCCTTGGTCTTCAGTAAAGAATGGTGAAGGATTCTAAGAAACCGAAATTAAAACTAAAAATTATCATTATTATCATTATCATTATTATCAATAATAATAATAATAATAATAGAATTAGAGGTGCCCGTGGTGTAATGGTTATCGTCGTAGGAAATGGACACGGTGACACGAGTTCAAATCCTGGACGAGATTGATTGCATTTCACATAGCACTAATACCCTTGGGAAAGGTATGAATCCAATTATTCTCCCCCCAGCTATGGGTAAATAGTAGGGCAGACTGGGTTCTTCAGCCTTGGTGAGGCTACTAGTCTAGGAGAAGGAAAACTCTGAATACAAACCTGTTAAAACTCCGCTTAAAAATTGACATCAACAACCAAACGAGACAATTCAATACTTACTAGAAGTAATAGTAATAATGATGATAATTATCTACTTTTTACTCTTTTGAGAGCTTTTTACACAATGTTTAACTAATGGTCTTTTACTGAAGTTTGATTGAGTGCAAGTCTCTTCAAGTCTCTTGGACCTTCCTCAGTATTTTGGCTGATTTTAATAATGCTGCAGTTTGGATGGTCTCTACTTGTCTTCTTATTTCCAAATCCGCCAGTCCCTTGACCAGTCCTTTGACCATTCCAAGAGCACCAATTAGAATTAGTATCACTGTCACTTTCATGTTTCAGAGATTTTTCAGTTCCCAAACAAGGTCCAGGTACTTTTCTTTCATTTCACTTTTTTTCAATTTTACTCTATGGTCAGCCGACACAACAAAGTCCACAATTCGGCATGTTCTCTATTTTTTGTTGACTATATTTATAAATGGTCCACAACTCCATCCTTGTCGCAGACTATTTGACCAAGATGGTGACAGTTCGTCACCCTCCCTATAGTCCAGGCCTTGCTCCCTGTGACTTTTGGTTATTCCTTAAGCTCAGAGGCTGTCGTTATGAGACAATTGAGGAGATGAAAGAGGCTGTGACGAAGGTCATTGACACACTCACACAAGAGGACTTCGATGAGGCCTTCCAGAAGTTGTTGGAACGGTAGAACAAGTGCATTGCAGCCGGAGGAGATTTCTTCGAAGAGGACAAGAGTTTCATGTGTGTACTATCAATAAAAGTGACCATACAAAAAAAGTCTGGAAACTTATCGTATACACCTCGTATCTATCTATTAAATTTATTTTATTCTTTTGAGAGATTTTCCCACCAACATAAGCTGATGACTTCTCACTGGAGTTTAAGTGACAGTAAGTCTCTTTAAGTCTCCTGAACTCTTCTCAGTATTCTGGCCGATCTTAATAATGTTGTAATAACGAGGAAACAGAAATGGGAAGAAAAATAAATGCATAGGAATTTCAATCCACAAACTGTCAAGATTGCATTCGAGAAAACCTGAGTATAGCGAAGAAAGGGAAATCTCAAGAGAGAAACTGATTCTCTTTTAATAGCGGCACAAAATAACGCCATAAATTCCTATTGTATAAAAGCCAAAATCGATAATACCCAACAGTATAGCAAGTGTAGGTTATCCGGAGACATAGATGAAATACATAATAAATATATGCAACAAACTAGCTCAAAAGAACTACAAGAGCAGGCATGACTGAGTGGGAAAGGTAATCCACTGGGAATCGTACGTGAAACTAAAATTTGACAACACTACCAAATAGTATATTCACTAACTAGAAACAGTCCTATAAAACGATAGGCATAAAGTTCTCTGGGATTTTATGATACAAACGAATCATTTTATCTTAGTCAGAATATCAAACACAGTGTTAATTTACTAAAAAAAAGAACTTGTCTGATGAACTTTGCCGTTCCGACAGACCATAGAGTGAAAATATAAGTGAGTGAAAAGATAAACAAATGCTTGGAACTTGCTAGAGAAATAAAAAAAAAAAAGTGGAACATTTGAGTCCTGGAGACCACAGTGGACTTGCTGTCTCTCAGACTCTAGTGAAAGATCACCAGCTAAATGCTAGTATGAAATATTCGCAAGGAATGAAATGATATGAAAGCCATGTCACGATTTCAACGTAATTTTATGGCTAAATTTTCAATACACAGAAGACTGGGTTGCTGATACGTTACAAAAAACTTCCTATATTTGTGTGTGTGTGTGTGTGTGTGTGTGTGTGTGTGTGTGTGTGTGTGTATTTGAAAGAGTGAAAGAGAGAGAGAGAGAGAGAGAGAGAGAGAGAGAGAGAGAGAAAGAATAGACAAATGAATTACAATGCACACTTACGACAGAATTTCTGCTTACTCTGTTGAGAGACCAGATGATGTGACTGATACATATTCTGTTTCTGTAGATGGTCTGTAGAATACACAGATTGGCTGGGGCTGTAGAATACACAGACTGCTTCTCAATAGGGGATTGAAACTCCCTTTAACGAGTGTCCTATTTATGACACTAAACAATCTGATTGTGAGATTCTAGTAATGCTGGAGCTTTGGGGAAATCGGAGTACCCCTTTATTGCCATCGCTTCCAGGTTCACCCTGTCCCGGAGTGGCAACACTTGATAGGGTCCTATCTCTGGGTCAAAATAAAACTAAACTGTATAATTACGCTAAACTGAATTGTTTGAAATTGAACTGTTTTGACTTTTAACTGTATATAAAAAAAAACTGTGTGCTTATGCTGATTGAAAAAGAACTGCTTTTAAATTTAACTGAAATATTTAAAGATATGAAGACCTAAAAACATACAAACTTTTATCCAAATGACTTAATTCAGGGTTAAATCACCCGAAAAAGATTGATATACCGTAAAACAACCAACCAAATTCAAAGTTTCTTGGTCAATTTTACGTTAAAATGAATTCAGTAATCTGAGGAATATTATTAAAACACTCCTAGAGGTGAAAGGAGTTTTCGTGCCGATTTTCATCAAGACTGGCCACTTTAGCTTAGGAGTCTATATAAAACAAATAAACGAACTTGCAAACAAAGTAAACTGAACAACAGTCTGAAAAAATAGCATCTGACATAAATGTTTGCACGAAACAATATTAAGATATCAAATTCTTCCATGCGAAAAAAAATTACTTCCATAGGCATTAATCGATGATTGAATAACGTTTACGGAAACCAAACAGTAGCTGCGAACATGGTTAGATGGTAGGTAATGCTCACAATAGATGCTCTGAGTGCTTTCGAAGAGTAGTCAACCCATGAAATGAAAAGCTTATCGATCAGTTTATCCGAATCAGCGTATTACAAGCAGGGAATTGAGCACCGAGTTGAACATCGACTTCAGTGTGTTAAAATGTTGGCAATGTTGGGATATCGTAAAATTTTTGTTAGGAAGTCTTCATGGATATGTGTACAAAAACATAAACAAGAACAGGAGTCTAGCAAGGAGATACATTATCTATCTATAATCTTCCAAGAATCCGTACGACGAACATCAATATATCTAATGAAGGAAAAACAGTCTCACACTAACAAAAAAGACAAGAAGCAGACGATATCCCGCAGAAACTATGTAGATAATCTCGTGCTTATCGTAAATACAACTGCACAAGTTGAATCTCTGCTGCAGAGCATGAACTAGGCAACAAGAGGCATTTGCATCTTTGGTGAACTCTGATAAAGCAGAGTTCATAACAAGCCTCTGAAATTAATTGATCATTACACACACCTCAGCTGCAATATCTCCTCAACTGAAAATGATGTTAACATACACATAGGAAAGGCATGAACAGCTATCGACCATATGAAAATCTAATCTCTCTGATAAAATAAAATGGGAATTCCCAGTGTCAGAACTATTATATGGCTGCACTTCCTCTTTCTCCAAGCGCTTGAACGAAATTGCACAATAATTCTGTTTGCTGTTTTAAACAAATCCAGGAAGCAGCACACCACAAAACAGCAGCTGTACGACCACTTACTTTCTATCCCATAAACGATCCAAATAAGGCGAACAAGACATGAGAAGCTGGGACGAACACATAAGCAACGTTCTCCTGTGGACTCCCACACATGGACATACCACTGTTGGCTGTCCGGTAAAGCTTTATATTCATCAGCTCAGTTCGGACACCGAGTGTCATCAGAAAGACTTCCCGAGAGACGAGTGGCAAGAGAATCCAGAGAATATATGCTATCAGCACGATTTTTGATAATTTGTTTTTAATGGCATACCAAACTTCGTGTTTTATTTAATGTCAAAGCTATCATTTTAGAGGAACAGTAATGATTCTATTTAACCGACAGCTGGGGGGATTAAGTAGGTTCATATATATATATATATATATATATATATATATATATATATATATATATATATATATATATATGCGTGTATGTGTGTGTGTGTGTGTGAGTATGTGTGTATAGAGAGAGAAAGAGAAAACATTGCTGAACAAAATAATCAAAAGTGAAGAATCTATTGTGAAGGAAAGTCGACGTTAAACGTTTTCGGTTTCAATAAACCTTTATCAGGATTTTAGAATGGTGATACCAAGTGTTGATGGAACAATGATGGATGTGAGATAAAATACAAAAAAAAAACACAGAAAAGGGGAATATGTATAAAGAAAAATCATAAAACCATTCAATCACTTAATCAGCGTCCTTTCTCGAAAAACTATCACGTGAAAAAGAAAAAAAGTAAAAGAACGCTGATAAATGATTGAATGGATATATGATTTTTATTTATATATACATATATATATATATATATATATTTATATATATATATATATATATATATATATATATATATATACTCTCCTCACCAGTTTTGTTGTGTTTTTTTGGGGGGAGGGGGTATTTTGTTACACATCAATCGTTGTTCTATCAATAAATTCTTCACTTTTGATTATTTTGTTTTTCCATTTTTCTCCATACTGTCGGATTCCCTTCCATTATTTCTTTACTTTATATATGTATATATATATATATATATATATATATATATATGTATGTGTGTGTGTGTGTGTGTGTGTGTGTGTGTGTGTGTGTGTGTGTGTGTGTTGACACAATGACTAATGTCAAAGGTTAACGGACGATATTGAATTAGATACTTATGGAGATAATTCCTTAAAAGTAATCACATACATTTTGATTAAGTAGTGTAGAAAACAAAATCATGATAAAAATTAATAAATAGTTGAAACATAAAAGGTTACCAGCTTAGCACGAAAGCAAAGGTTCCAAAAGGTCTCGACCAAGGTGTCAACGATACAAATTTTGGGCCGTTTAGTTTGAAATATTAAAACAATAATTTGAAAAAGT